>JALPQI010017678.1:0-27943 GCA_025490895.1 Thaumatotibia leucotreta | reverse complement strand
CTTATCTCATAACATATTGATCCCAGAGGAAACATGCGTATACCATTTTTGTAGAGAATTTTATGTAGATTACTTATGTACTAGACCGTTTTTTGCTATAAGCCACGGTTTACGAGTTATTTACGAAAAATTAAAAATAAGGACCTTTACACCCCCCTCCCCCCGTTAGCTCCACCCCTAACCACCAGTACTTTTAGTATGTGGTTTAAAACGCCACTCCCTACAACTATGCCAAAATTCGCTTATACACGAGTTTTTTCCTCTGAGTTTCCTTCGTTTGGTGTACTAGAAATAAAATATCGATATCGATACCTTTTTGGACCCTTTCCTCGCATTGGCCGCTACTCAGCCTATCGTTCCGAAATTCTAGAAATTTCCATAGTTTTATGCCAAACAAAAAACGACCTTATTATTGGCATATAAAGTTGTTTCTTATTTAGTGTAATACAAACATCTTGCGGGAGACGAAATATTTTAGAAAATATAAAAATATTAACAAATTAAGAATTTCCGGTGGCATGAAATACCTTCATTGGTGAGGTTTGACTTCTGGCTGTTACTTTTACATCCCAAAACGGCACAAAAAGGCATATTTGCACATTCTTTTTCGGATTTATTCGAAAACGATCTCACGTGAGCGCGCTTAGAGAACTAACGGCCTACTGTGGTTAACTTTCGTGCAGGTAAGCCTTGCGCTGCTTACTATTGCCACACGCGCTGCGCTTACATTACGCTTCTACTGTTTTTTCTGTTTTGTGGTTGCGACTGACGTATATCATGCAGTTCATGCAACCATTTGCATTGCCCACACGTTCACGCCGTGTTGTCTATTAGTGACCATTGGGTGGATCAACCAGTTGACTACTCGTCGAAAGTGTGAGTAGAGTTGCTGCCGCGTTGGCGTAGAGTTGTTATAATGTGCGAACACCTTTAGTCCGGTAATCCCATACCAACCAGTACAAATACCGAGGATGTTATGAGATAGGACCAGATAATTCAGCAAAACACCTTTGTCGAAAGCTTCTTAGTGGACCAACGTTAGCGACATCTAATTCGATTCAAGCGCCATCTAGGAGAGGATTGGATAACTATTGTAGTTCTACTACTTCCCACTAGATGGGTTTAGTAGTGCTAACAATGGTTGCGATGTGATTGTTGGTTACATATTTTATTCCCCTATTAAAATAAGTTTCATAGCATAACAGCAACTTATTGTCAGGTACAAATTAATTGAAGATTGATGATGGGTCCACACACTACTGCGATCGCCAATCCGCTTGCGGAGCGTTGCGATTATAAATAAATATCTTGGGACATCTTACACAAATCGACCTAGTCCCACGGTAAGCTCAATTAAGGCTTGTGGTGTGGGTACCTGGTGACGATATATATAATAGATAGATACATATGTACTTAAATATGTACATAGACAGCCATGACCAAGGAACAAATATTTGTGATAAATAAATACACAAATAATGCCCTCGCCAGGATTCGAACCCGGAACCTCCAGCTTTGTAGGCAGGGTCACTACCAACTAGGCTACGGAGGCTGACAACCTCCTAATAATCCTGAGGCGTTTACCTCCTAATAATGCGTCCATATGCATAGTTAATAGGAGAGGCCTACGTCCAAAAGTGGACTGTGATAGGCTGGTAATGATAACGATAGTGAGTATAATGACAAGTTGCGTGCGATGCGAAACGGTCACCGCTGTAGTAGCAGAAACGCGGGAGCAACCACGTGTAGTTACTCTTAAGCGTAGATTATAGTTTGTATCATTCGACTGGAGTACAAACCTCGATCGCCGCTCGTCCTCTTTTGACCCTCCATTTGACCTTATAATCTTACCGAAATCGGCAAAATAATTCCAGAGTGGCGTCTCTACGTAGCATTAAGTACCTTAGATGTACTACGTGTCTGGGTCAATAACTGCGAGTACTTACACAGTGATAGATCACCGACATATGGCGAGGTCTGAAAAATTTCGTCCGATCTAAGCTGTGGGAGACATGCCAAAGTGGCCGTTTGGGGACCTTAATCTATATCACTTTATATAACAGTTGCTGTTTGATTCGAAGAAGAAAAACATTCTATGGTGAAATCAAGGGAACTGTCCAAACTGTCCAAAAGTGTCTAACTGACTGCGATAATGGTCCAAGAAAGCAAACTTGGAGTGAGCGTCAGGATGACTGACCAAAATAGCGGATCAGTGTTAGAGTACCATCATAATTTACTACCTATTTGCTACTATTTACTACCTATGTTCACATATTTGCTACCTAAGTTTAAAAAAAGAAATCAATTTAATTAAGTGGGCAGTCATTCTGACGTCAGGATGACTGCCCATATTTAGTATTTCGTGGTTAGACCCTACATTTTGCAACTTTCTATGTACTAAGATTTACTACCTATTTGCTACCTAAGCATATATTTTTTCCACATTTTTTAGGCAAAAAATGACGATTTTATAAGCATTTCAAATTCTGAACAAAAAAAAAATTGTTAGAGTACCATCATAATTTACTACCTATTTGCTACTATTTACTACCTATGTTTACATATTTGCTACCTAAGTTTAAAAAAAGAAATAAGTTTAATTAAGTGGGCAGTCATTCTGACGTCAGGATGACTGCCTTATTTAGTATTTCGTGGTTAGACCCTATATTTTGCTACTTTCTATGTACTATGATTTACTACCTATTTGCTACCTAAGCATATATTTTTTCCAGATTTTTTAGGCAAAAAATGACGATTTTATAAGCATTTCAAATTCTGAACAAAAAAAAATTGTTAGAGTACCATCATAATTTACTACCTATTTACTACCTATGTTCACATATTTGCTACCTAAGTTTTAAAAAAGAAATAAATTTAATTAAGTGGGCAGTCATTCTGACGACAGGATGACTGCCCATATTTAGTATTTCGTGGTTAGACCCTATATTTTGCAACTTTCTATATACTATGATTTACTACCTATTTGCTACCTAAGCATATATTTTTTCCAGATTTTTTAGGCAAAAAATGACGATTTTATAAGCATTTCAAATTCTGAACAAAAAAAAATTGTTAGAGTAGCATCATAATTTACCTATTTGCTACTATTTCCTACCTATGTTCACATATTTGCTACCTAAGTTTTAAAACAGAAATAAACTTAAGTGGGCAGTCATTCTGACGTCAGGATGACTGCCCATATTTAGTATTTCGTGGTTAGACCCTATATTTTGCAACTTTCTATGTACTATGATTTACTACCTATTTGCTACCTAAGCATATATTTTTTCCAGATTTTTTAGGCAAAAAATGACGATTTTATAAGCATTTCAAATTCTGAACAAAAAAAATTTGTTAGAGTACCATCATAATTTACTACCCTGACGTCACAATACTAACATATTCCTGACGTCAGAATGACTGCCCACTTAATTAAGTTTATTTCTTTTTTAAAACTTAGGTAGCAAATATGTGAACATAGGTAGTAAATAGTAGCAAATAGGTAGTAAATTATGATGGTACTCTAACAAATTTTTTTTGTTCAGAATTTGAAATGCTTATAAAATCGTCATTTTTTGCCTAAAAAATCTGGAAAAAATATATGCTTAGGTAGCAAATAGGTAGTAAATCATAGTACATAGAAAGTTGCAAAATGTAGGGTCTAACCACGAAATACTAAATATGGGCAGTCATCCTGACGTCAGAATGACTGCCCACTTAATTAAATTGATTTCTTTTTTTAAACTTAGGTAGCAAATATGTGAACATAGGTAGTAAATAGTAGCAAATAGGTAGTAAATTATGATGGTACTCTAACACTGATCCGCTATTTTGATCAGTCATCCTGACGCTCACAAACTTGGAATAGGTTTATGTATTTTTCCGGGAATTTTATAGTTACAGGTTTTACATTTAACTGTCAAAAATAGTATTTATATTTATAACACATTATCCAAACTGCATGAAAATGTTGACGAACTTTCGACTTACATACTTGCTTACTGTATTTCGAGAAATAATCAACTCTTTGAGTCTCAGAGAATAGTAGATACATTACGACACGAGTGCGAAAAAAATGAAGTTCCGAACGAGTGGCGATAAATTAAAACACGATCAAAGGGAGTGTCTTAAGTCGACATGAGTTACAAATTTATTTTTAGCACATGTAAGATACCTATAGGTACGACGTTTTTCAATACAAATGCCCCTTCGACGTTTTGAGCTGACAAAAAATTAACTACATCTACTCACACTTGCGCAAAAAAAGCACCATGAAAAAATATTAACAACAACGAATTAAAAATCTCTTCTTAATATAACAAAAACAAATTAGAAAATAAAACTCCAAGTCGTATTTTTCCTGAAGCACACGTCGTCGTAAGTAGACTGTGGAACCCACTTAGTATCGTCAAGTTGGTTTAGGTGAGACGTTGAGGGGCGATCGCAACCTTTACAAGGATAACTTGCAAGTAAGTATACTCTGTCTAGTAATCTCTGTCTGTAGAAACAGGCGACAAATTCAAAAAATGTAGCCGCGAAGAGTTGGCTTCCTATAGAAAATTTTATTACTGACAGCGGTTGCTAGGCATAGTATACATGGCAGTAAGAATACATTTGTCACCATCCCAACTCCTGCGGGTGTCGTAAGAGTCGACTAAGGGATTGAAGTGTCACTGACCACTATTTGATAAATATTGATGATGGGCAGCAGCATCATCATAGTGGACACATTACTGCGATCGCCAATCCGCTTGCCCAGCTTTGCGATTATAGGCATTTACCTCCTAATGCGTTTATACGCATAGTTAATAGGAGAGGCCTACGTCCAGCAGTGGACTATCATAGGCTGATGATGATGATGATAAATAAAAATGAAGTAGGTAGGTATTCGTGTTCACGTCCTTCTGAAAATAAATTGTAGTTTATGAACAACTAGCAGTTACAAGCGGCTTCGCCCGCGTACTAACATCTATTCACTGCGTGTTAATGTTTTCCCGCGATTATCGCGCGTTTGCCTTAACCGATTTAAGTGTGGCGGATGGTGCTTTTACCCGTGGTTCGACTGCGTTCTATAAATTTTTATCACGGTCGTATTAAACTTAATGCCTAAATTCAAGATGGCGAAATTTTCTTGCAATTTTGACTTAAAGTTCCATATTATGAAGAACTTTATTATCTCCAGGACCAGGGGTTTAGGCTGTGCGTGGATCTTTGTCAGGGAGCTTCTTCTTTTATGTATATAGATAGATAGATTATCAAATTCCATCCCATAACAGGGTAAGCGGTGTTACACGTCCGCCTTGTTAGATTTTAAAATCGTTATTGTTTTCGTGAACAATGACTTGATAAACCGTGGAATCGATATCCATGTTGATTTTTACTGTTTGCCCTTTTTACAACATTCAAGGATTGATTTCTCAAAAACTTAAAACACGTCTTTACTCATTTATGTTTAGGGATACTCCTGTGAAATTTGGGATGAAAAAGGTATTTTAATTGATCAAGTTTCGCCATACAAACCCTGGACCCCTATCGCACCCCCTAGGGAGTGGATTTTGACCTAACCATTTTTAGAGCTTCCCTACACCCTCAAAGAAACCTACGCACTATATTTGGAATCTCTAGAACCATAAATTAACATGATATATAAATAAATAATAAAATTATATTGATATTTTTCGAAATTTACCCCATAACACCATAACGGTGTACATAGTATTTCATGTCCGCCGCGTTAAATTTTAAAATCGTTATTGTTTTCGTGATCTACGACTCGATAAAGTATAAAAACGATACCCGTCTTGAATCTTTCACTTCGTCACCCTTTTTAACTTTTTCAGGGGTTGAATTTTCAAAAAACCTTAAACATTCCTTTACTCAATTACTTTAAAGAATACTCTTGCGAAGTTTCGGATCAAATAGTTCAACTAATCTTATTTCGCCATACAAACTTTGGACCCCCATTTCAACCCCTTAGAAGGTGAATTTTGTAAAATCCTTTCTTAGTGCTCGTCTACATCATAAAAGGAACCTACGTGCCAAATTTGGAGTCTATAGGACCAGGGGTTTAGGCTGTGCGTGCATCTTTATAAGGGAGCTTCTTCTTTTATATATATATAGATGTATAAACGTTATTTTTAATAATTCCATGTTGGACTAGTATATGCATGTTCCATTAGTAAGCGGTAGCTGTAGCTTACGGTGGCCTGTGACGTCAGTAATAGTGATACTTTACATTGTCGCACCCGTCATCATGGTAAAATAGGGCCTAAGGGTCCATGTATTTGATGTTGAAGTTTCGGCCATTGGGAAATAAATAAAACAATAAAAATGTTGAACTATTATTGTATTCTTGGAATAAAATACATACATTTTATGTTACATATACGTTACAATTAGGTATATACAACATATAAATACAAATTGATCATAGCGAAAATTTTACACATATTAATTAGATAATATAATTTTATTTTACAAAAGTACTTATTACTACAGTCGCCATCAGAGGCCCGTTTCTCTTTTCACTTCCCCTTTAAACTATTTTTAAGATTATTTACAAACTTATTGCGAAGAAAAATTAAAAAAATATTTTTTGTGATCTACATGCGTGTATCTCGAAATAGTTTTTGATTTAGGGACATCGAAATTTTATAAATGTTGTCAATTGGGTGAACCTGAAAGTGGAAAAGCTCTATACAGCGGCGGTAGCACATGGTACAGCCACGTCTAATAATATGTATGCATTTCGGAACGTATGTCGAAGGCATAAGGATCAAAGTCGTGTACATATTATTAGAGCCGACCGTACGGCTACAGTAATCCCGTTTCAGTGTAAAAGTTTATCGATTCCGAGAAGTTTGCTCGTTAGGAAATCGAATCGGAAAAACCTTAAATCGGTTTACCTTTCCTAAGTACCTTGAATGTTTAAATCATATCTAATTTGTTCAAGTTTGACACCTTTAGCTGCTTAGGTTTTGGGGCTGATTTTAGTTATGAATACATTTCAATATTTATTAAGTGGTTAGTTGAAAGGATTTCGCTAGCCAAAATATTGGTTAATAACATAATAACTGTAATTAACTATGAAATTAGCGTATTGTACTTCCGGAAAGTTTTTCCGTTTTTTATGTCTAATGTATTTATGTTATTCAACCCCCAATGCAAGCATTAATCGAGTTTACTGTGAAACTAGGTCACTTATGTATGATTGTCCTGATATTTTTTTATTAATTTGCTTTGAGTCCTTAAAGCGCTTCATCTTCATCACATCAGCCGAAAGACGTCCACTGCTGAACATAGGCCTCCCCAAAAAATGACCGGTACCACCCGCATCCAGCGGACTCCTGCGACCTTCACCAGGTCATCAGTCCACCAGGTGGCAGGCCTGCCCATGCTGTTCCTTCCAGTACGTGACCGCCACGCCTCGAGAACCTTTCCGCCCCAACGGCCTTCGGTTCTACGTGCAATGCGCTCCTCCCGCTGCCACTTCAGTTTAGCGGTTAGAGTGCTTATTGTGTCTGAAATTGAATTGACAGAGTCACGCGTTAATGATCCGTGATCCCAAGAGCTTACAGGAATATTACATTACTTCGGACGCTGGGAAACCAAACTTTGCAGGCTGCGTAAAGTTGCGAACAATGTAAGCAAACCGTTTAAAGAAATAACCATAATCCAAGACTATTTTCTGGTTTTAGTATAGTTTATTTTCTTGTTTAGTATAGTAATAGTTTAGGATGATGTAAATCTTGTGTTCACTTACCTTTTTAGTTAAAAATGTTAATATTTATTAACGTGTAGCAACATGTGAATCCAAAAAATGTATGTGAACACAAGGTTTACATTATCTTTCAGCTATATTTGTTTACTTTTTTTTTAGTTCTGCAGATTTATATAATGTCAATGTATGTAAGTATGAGAAAAAAAAAATGTGTATGACGGTTCAAAGTGCTAAAGCGCTATGTCCTGTCCATCTTGGCACATTTGAACAATAGTTTTCGGGGACATTTTTGAGCTGGCGTTAGACGTCCATGTTATAGTATATGGTCGCAGCGCAGGCCCGCTTGAATCACTTCACTACATAGTATAAAATAAAATCACTTTTTCTGTCCCTATGTCCCTTTGTACGCTTAAATCTTTTCATCACACCTGCTCGTAAAAAGTTTTATTATACGCAGGCATACCTGAACGTAATGAGCTGTATTATGCCCATGGGCAATAATGAATTTTCATACGACGTTACGTCGCACTAGCGCGGCGCGGTGCACGCCGCGCCGAGATTCCTTTTATAAAAATGATGAATTTAAGTCATCCCTGATTTTGAGAAATGATTTAGACCATTTTAGAGTAGTTTTGTGAAAATATATAGTTTTATTTACTTTTTTTGCCTCACAGGTGTGATGAAAAACATTGTGTGTGCCACGGGCGGTACAATTATTACACAATGTACTATTAAAACTACGCAACGGATTTTGATGAGTTTTTTTTTAATAGGTAGAGTAATTCAAGAGGAAGGTTTTCATGTAGGTATAGTACCCGTGCGCAGCCGGGGCGGGTCGCTAGTAAAGAATAATCTGATTTGACTGTAAAACTTTTTACGGCAGTGTTTCCATGACAACATCCTGAACTCTGACACCAAATTCCATATCATTCCGAAATTTCAGCTTAATCGCAAAATAGGTCGGATTCCTTGCAAGATTGGATTTAAGACTTCATAGATAGCGGGACAGGAAAATAAAGCATGAAAGGTATAATTCAAAAGAGGTCCGTGGCCGTAATCTTTAATATGTCCTGATTTTCCTTATCTCCGAGTAATAAAACGATTTTCGCTATGGATACGGCGTACCTATTCGTTTAGTATGGATACCGCCGTGTGGTGACGGCAATAAGAATATCTACATTTGTCACCACCCCCACTCCTCCTGCGGGTGTCGTAAGAGTCGACTAAGGGACTGAAGTGTCACTGACCATTATTTGATAAAAGATTGTTGATGGTCAGCAGCGTCATCATAGTGGACACATTACTGCGATCGCCAATCCGCTTGCCCAGCGTGGCGATTATGGGTATTTTCCTCCTAATGCGTTTAAACGCATAGTTAACAGGAGGCCTACGTCCAGCAGTGGACTATCATAGGCTGATGATGATTCGTTTAATGTAACCCCCTTATTCGTAACTCAGAAAGTGCTAAGTATTGTTTGCCCCTTTCGGCCTTATAGACATTTTGATAAGATCGAAAGGGAGAAGCAACAATTAGCGGCTTGTTAAGATAAGATACGTTTATGTATAAGGGGGTAAGTATATAATGTACGGCACCATAATGGACATATTACTGCGATTGTCAATCCGCTTGCCCAGCGTGGCGATTATGGGCATTTCCCTTCTAGTGCGTATAGCATAGTTAATAGGAGAGGCCTACGTCCTGCAGTGGACTATCATAGGCTGAATGCATGCATATAATGGACGTAGGTATGTCTTATGACATACCTACCTGGTTGCCTGCCGCGGCGCCAATATAATCAAATTTCTACAAATTATATGGTATAATGATGTGCGTATAATGTTTATGACTGTACCTATACCTATAGCGGAAAGCGAAATAATGGGATTTGATTATGCCCTCAGGGAGAATGCTCTGTAGTGGCAATCAGACCTCGTAAGACCTCGAGTGTAAGGCCCGGATGCTTAGACAAGTTGCCAATCGCTAACGCATAATCGTCAATTGTAAACGAACGAACGCACGAATGAGTGACGGAGAGGGACGATTTTGATACCTTGTGACACAATATACTACTTATACTACAGATGTTCATTCATGAAATGACCTGTTCGATTAAAAGTTTGAAAAAGTTACACAACTTTGTTCAAAGAAATGCAAGATGTCTTCCGATTCGATTTCCTACTAAGAAAACTTTATTTATACATAAACATAACTCGGCAACATCTGCAGATGTCCTAAAGTATCCCTTATCGACAAATGACAATCATATCTCAAAATAACGTCTGTAAATTGAATACGGGCGAATCTCTTAATGGTATAGGTACATAATAAATAAATTATTTAGAAAACATTTACTTAGAATTACAGTAGAAAAACTTGCATTCGGCCCGCAATGTAATGCAAATATAGTAGTGTTAAACTCTCGTTAGCAGGTACTTTAAAAAACGGATGACACAACAGACATAACAATATTTACAGCTACATACTTATAGGTGAAAAACTTAATAAAGTCACCTGTTGTATGTGTGAGTGACGTGTTCGAATAGGCATTTGTTTTGTTTGTGTTACTAATTTCAAATATGTGTTCTATATTCGAATACGTCACTCACACGTACAACAGGTGACTTTCTTAAGTTTTTCACCTATAAATACAGTAATACATTGCTGCTCCAAAAGTTTAAAAAAATTTACTGTTTGGTCATAATTTAGGGCACGTTAAAAAACTTCTCAATAATGGTTTCAATAATAAATTCTGAAACAGCAGGATTTATTAGTTTTTGCTTATGATGTACGATTGCACAATGGCATCTGAAGGTGCATTCGGGAAAGTCGGGATTTGCTAACTTAATAATGAACTCTATTGACTTTTTTATAATTGAAAATTAACTGAAATTAACTGTCACGATCGTATCAACCCTGGTGTAAAGGGTTAGATTTACACACGGTACAATTTCAGTAATTGTATTATTTAAGTAGGTAGTAAATAACCGAGAACATGGAATTACACAATATAAAGGTGCATTCAGACCAAAAGAGCATTCGCAGTTCTAACCCCCTACTCTACGAAATTAATTTGATCGTTACACAAAACGTGATTCGTTAATTTCGTAGAGTGGGGGTTAGGACAGCGAATGCTCTTTTGGTCTGAATGCACCATAATTGATCCAACAAAATGGCAAAATAGGCAGAAAATTTAAATTTTCTATGGGCAGACAACTCTTCGCGCCTACATTAGGCCGGAGTAGTAAAGCCTACAAGTAGGTACAGTCAAAGACAAAATAAGGTGTACACAAAAATGTTCAAAAATATGTCCCAGTGCACTCTAATTCTGTGTAATAAGAACGTCGTAACATACCTAAATATTTATGAGCGGATTCTTTCGATACTTATTTTTGCACTTGACAGTAGGTACCAATTTTTATCGTCGTCGAAGACGTGATCCGAATGTACAAACTTTTTGGGAAATGCATCGTTTTTAACCCTTCGTATGTCTAAGCACTGATCTGTGACGAGGAAAATATTAGAAATAAATATTCGCGACGCGAAGGGTTAAAGCTGCGGTCGCGCTTTTAATGTTTTTTTACATTTAAATTTACCTCAACCGACTTTACATCTAATACCGATACAGTTATCGAACGCCCGTACCACATGGAATTTGCGATTATATATGTACATGTTCATAAATAGTCCTAAACAGTGTTGAGATTCATAAGAAAATATATTAAGAAAATATAAAACATATTGAGTACTGCCAAATGACCTTCTCTTTTAAGTTATTTTCAATTTATTAAATAGAAGTTCTGTACAAAAATGACTGCAATCTACAACTTAGTAATAATTTCTTCGTGCATAGTGTTAAATAATTTATTTTAACTACAGTCATCATCCCTATTCGCTTGGGCGATTTGAAAGCGATTTCTATACAAAAATTGCACGCGGCGAAATCGGCGGCGCGATTTCGCCTTCATACAAATCTCGCTCGCAAATCGCAAGTGTGCACAGAGTCTTAGGGCTCCAATTGAGTATACGAATATACAGTTTGTCTTTCAAAGACTGCCTTTCTACAAATCTACAGGTACAGTCAAAGACAAAATAAGGTGTACACAAAAATGTTCAAAAATATGTCCCAGTGCAGTCTGATTCTGTGTAATAAGAACATCGTAACATATTTATGAGCGGATGCTTTCGATACTAATTATTTTTGCACTTGACTGTGTAAGACCTGAGCGCCAAGCGTTGAGCGGCGCGTCCAGCAGAGCGTGAAGCGGCGCGTCAAGCGTCAAAGGGATTTGAACGGGGGTACCCCTACGAACAAATAAAACATGGAAGCCGTACGCCATATTAAATTGCCTTTCGAAAACGGTCCTGAATTTTAGTTGACAAGTGTCACCCCCTCTTCAATGCATCACGGCAATGAATGTCAATATCAACCGATAAAAACTTAAGCCATTATAAAATAGTTGTGATACTTGTGATTGGTCCATCAAAGTTTTGATTGGCTCTGTTCTATAAACATTTGTCAAAGACGTTGCGTCAAAACATGCGCGGTGTTAAGAAAAGCGCTATGTCCTGCCCATCTTGGCACAATTGAACAATTGCTTTTGGGGGCATTTTTGAGCTGGCGTTAGACGTCCATGTTATTATATGGTCGCAGGGGTAACCTCGTATTTCTCGATTACAATTGTAAATTTACTGTTTCTTCATCCGCTTTCTATCGGAAGGGCCGTGCGATTTTGCCACCAACATAAAATGTAATGCAGGAGCTTTGATAAATCAGCAGTTAATAAATACATTTTTGCGAAGCAAAATTACAATTATCACTAAGAAACACGACAATTGTAGTGAAATTCCGACATACGCCGAACCTCATGTCAAGATTTAATGGAAATTGTTCTAAACCTCGCAACAATTGTCACGGGTTTCGGAAAATAAAAAGTAGTCTATTAACGACGTAAATAACATTATTAGTAATAATTTTATATTGGTGGCAAACAAGCACAAGAACCATCGATAATAAGCGATAGCGGTAGCTTACGGAGATCTGTGACGTCAGTAACACTGATAAATAAATAAAATAAATAACATCTTACACAAATCAACCTAGTCCCACGGTAAGCTCAATTAAGGCTTGTGTTGTGGGTACCAGGCGACGATATATATAATAGATAGATACATATAGATACTTAAATACATAGACAGCCATGACCAAAGAACAAATATTTGTGATAAATAAATACACCAATGCCCTTGCCGGGATTCGAACCCGGAACCTCCAGCTTCGTAGGCAGGGTCGCTACCAACTAGACTACGGAGCCTGTCAGCCTGGTGAATAGGGGCCAGGCCACTCGCGTACGTTCGCATTTGTTTAACATGCACGCTGCACGCCCCGCTACACGCTCGAGCGAGTTTGCATACTTACCCCCTTATTCATAAACGTTTGCTAACTTAACAAGCCGGTAATAATCGTTTGTCCCTTTCGGTCTTAACAATGTGTCCATAAGAGCAAAAGAGACAAACAATTATTAGCGGCGTGTTAAGTTAACAAACGTTGATGAATAAGGGGGTAATTCAGTAACTGACATCCCAATTTCCTTGCTATCACCGACGAGCTGCCTGGTTTCATTGTTGTTGTACGGCGATGACTCGTCACTGTTGATAAGTCAGGAGTCTTTAGTCTTGAAGTAGTTGACCGCGGGGAGTGTTTTAAATCGACAACAGTTAAGTTTTTCATTTTCGCACGTGTTTCGTAAGACGTTTTTCAGTACTGTAGGCTTATGATGGTACCGTGTTTAATCGTTTGTCGTTGTTGCCGTCAGGTTCTAACAAGTATGTAAGTGCGAAAGTGATGCGTAGCACGATAAATAGATAAAACGGCACCATCATATGATTCATAAGCCACCTGTTGGCCCTCCGAAGTGTCGATCTGACATAAAATTAACCACTTCTCGCCCTAGCGTGTAAAACTAGCACTATCTGTACTGAAGATATATTTGCGTACGTGTTTCACGATACGTGTCAAAGACGTCAAATGCTATGGAAAGTCAGCCATATTTGTTTTCTTTTTTTGGATTCTACTTACGATTGGTATACGTTTGCATTTGTTTAAAGGTGCGTTTAAACCAAAAGAGCATTCGCTGTTCTAGCGCCCGTTCTACGAAATCAACCAATCACGTTTTGTGTACCGATCGAATTTCGTAGAGTGGGAGGTTAGAATAGCGAATGCTCTTTTAGTTTGACCGCACCTTTACACGTACGCTGCGCTGCACGCTACACGCTTCGCTTTCGCGTCCACTCAGTTTCACCCTTAGCGTTTCAAAAACTGACATCACTATTTTTCTTGCTATCACCAACGAGCTGTCTAGTCTCCTTGTTGTTGTACGGAGATGACTCCGCGCTGTTGAGGAGACAAGAGTCTTTAGTCTTGAAGTAGTTGACCTTCCACTTGTCTGAGGACACGCTGGTGGTCTCCGTGAAGCTGGATCTCCTGAAGACTTTGTGGCTGATGCGGTTCCTTCTGTGGACAAGAAAATATTGTAGAAGTTTTTGTGAAACACAAATCAAATTACCTAGTAGTAAAAATAACATGCTAGGAAAATAAACCGCCCATTGTCGTTCACGGTGAATAAGTGCCCATAACACTCGCAGCTTTTTCAAGTAGTATTATATATTTTCCATACACATAAAAATTATAATAGCCTACACATAAATATTGAACTGACGTTCGCAGTAAGTGGGTTCGATCCGCAGCTTGGACGTTTGTGATCTTGGTCTTTTTCTTTTTTAATATGACATTTCATATTTATAAGAAATTATTGTTATTGACAGGATTCTATTAAGTTCTCTAACCACTTGTAACTAGGGTATTTCATAAATACAGTTTAAATGAAATCCGATTGTTTTGGTAGGTATAGGTAGTAGGTAGGTATACTCTTGGGTCGTCTCGTTAGTTTTTCGTCATGTTCCTAAATTTGTCCGATTCTGCTTTCGTCATCCATTCTTTATTCGTCACTATCGTCGATGGTCTTTCTCATCTTCAGTCAAATTTGTTGTTCGTCTTTATCTTAATCCGTCTCGTTCTTAACTCGTCATATTTTTTTTTCGGCATGTTCGCTGTTAAATCTATGTTTTTCGTATATTTTCATAGTCTTAAGTCGGTACGGTACCAACTTAGAATATGACCAAATACGAAATGACAAAAAACGATCGAGTCCCAAAAGGTCAACAACTTATTATGGCCAAAGACGACAATGACTGCAGATTAACTTGACGAATGAAGAATGGGTGACGAAAGCAGAATCGGACAAATTTAGGAACGTGACGAAAAACGAATGAGTTTTTTTATCTACTTTGTAAATGTATTTTTTTCTTATTTAAAATATAATATATTATGTATGATGTAAATTTAATACTGGCGAATCTAATCCCGTATGTGACATCACAAGTACATAAAGATAACTTTAACCTTGTCGTACGTACGTACAGTTAAATAAATCATACAAAATAATTCAGCCCCCAATGTAATGCAACACACTCGAGTTAAACGCTTGTTAATAGCTAATTTGAAAAGCGGATGTCACAACTGACATAACTATGTTTACAGTTATATGGCTGCTACAAAAATCTTAAAAAAATACTGTGGAAGTGTGGAGTCATTATTAAGTTTAACATAAAAAACGTCTTAAGGTCTTAACCCTTAATTGCATGACCTTGACAAACATTTATTCAAATTTGAATTCTTACATGTTGTATAATAGAGTCAAGAATACATGATGGATATTTCCATCACTATGCAATTAAGGGTTAAATTAATGATTACACTAACAAAAACTTTGCCTGGTTTATTTATCGGCCGTTTAAGAGTTACACATGGTATTTCTGTTAATTTTGCACTGACTGATATGGTAAGATATATAACAAGATATCTACAATGTATGTACCCATCAATAGTAAATACAATTAAATACATAAGTGGCCGAAACACCTTTTTTGTCTGTTCCATAGTTTCAGTTGCTTAATTTTGCATAAAACCAGCATGACTCAGGTGACCGTAACTAATGTCTATGAAATGCAATAACAGACAAAAAAAGTTGATCCACCCAAGTAGATCCACCTAGAAATGTACAAGTTGCAGTACATTCTCGAAATTTCCGAGAATTTTCATGAGAATTTAAGAATAAGTTCTCATTGAGAATTTTTCCATGAGAACTTATAAAAATGTGTTATAAATAATTATTTTAAATCGTAAATATGTAAACAAGGCAGTAAATACAACTCATAAGCCATGTATCTAGTATCGTTTTGGCTTGATTACACTATTTGTTAAATAGAGATTCCCGAGAACATTCTCTATGCAAGTTTGCACTTATAAAACTTCTCCTCGGTACAATGCTAGATCCACTTCACATTGCCTAAGTATTATTTCACAAAAACTCTAGCCAAATTCGAGAACAATTACTATAAACGGGGCTAAAACGATCGTCAAAAACAATTCTTGAAAAGAAACAAAACAGATGTACATCGTCAGCAGTTTTGTTGATTCTTTTCCCCAAAGCAACAGATAAGAATCACAATGTCCGCCAAGAAAGTTTAAACGTCCCAGTATCTCCACCAAGATGACGGAGTAAAATGAAATTGTGGCTCTTTTTAGCCATTTTTGCTGGAAGGTCGTTATCCCAGGGATAAACGAGTTTAATATCATACGCGTGTAATATCAAGTTAATAATTTCCGGTATAATATATTATATTTGACATATCGCTAGCTATTATAAGCAAACGGGGTAAGTAGGGGAGACCTAGGAGAGTTGACACAAATTTTACATATCCACGCATAACTTCTTTGTTATACAAGTTATAAGGACGTAACCATCATTTTTAGAAAGAGAATTTAATAATCTAATTATAAATGTCAATTCGAAAAGTAATAAGTCATTAGAAGGTGGCAAAAACATCGTTATTCTAAAACAAGTCGGGTTGTTTCAACCCTCCTAATACCGAGGTAAGTTGAAACAGGTACCTGGGTAAGTTGACACATAAAGAGAAATTAATGTTTTAAGATAAATATAACGATAGTTTTGGCAAAAATCGTATTTATTTTACTAAAACACTTTACTAAAACAACTTTGAGGTCAAATATTAGAAATATAATAACAAAATTGTGTTTAGTATTATAAAAATAATAAGACACCTTCATTGTACGACTGTGAGTACACATTTGGTTTTTTTTACCTATATTATAATAATTCAGGTCCTACATACTTAAATAAGGTTGAGTCTTTTGCTCGCTAAACTTATTCATAATCACATCAACGTTAAGACACTAAATGAGATTAATTAAACATTGAATTGGTAAGTCTTCTCCTTTCAGGAAAGAAAAAAAATGAAATAAATTTACTAAAATAATCCAACTTAACTTTTTATGGTAATTGATAGTTTTACTAACAAAAAACACAGAACATTAATATATCTAACTAGGTATAACAAAATGCGACGTAATAAAAATTAGATTTAATTAACCAGGCCAACAGTTTGATATAATATATGTAGTCCAGTTCACCATTATGTGCATTTTGCATGTGCCCAGCTCTTGCAATACAAAAACTATTTTTTATATTTTTTTGGTCTACTATTTTTATATGGCTCTAAGCAACACAGACAAACATTCATTATCATTTTCATTCTCACTATTGCATTCCTCTTTATGTTTTTACCAGTCATTTTATTATGCTTGATAGATTTATTTTTTTGATTGTCTTTGTTTGCTTTGATTAATCTAATAATGGTTTCTTGACGTTTCTTAGTTTTCTGTTTGCTTCTATTGCTTTAGGCTCTCTGAAATACCAAATAAATATTTAGTCTATAAATTAACATCGAGGAGAGTTGCACAAAGGAGGTTAGTTGAAACAAGCTGTTTCAACTTACCTTCCCCTCAAAATTAACGGCTTTTTTTATATCTTAGCGATTATTACTTACAAGCGGTTCTCGTTTGAAAATAACATGTTTGAATATAAGCATTTACTTAAATAGACGTTACAAATGATGTATACAAAGGGCATAATTCTTAACATAACACGTAAATAACGGGCATTGAAAAAATGGGTAAAAACTTACTTTTCGCACAATTTTGAACACAGACGCTATAACTCCGCAACCGTTCTGCCGGCGTCCATGGCGTGTACTGAAGAGTAGTTGGGAGGGTGAAAAGAGATAGAACTACGTTATTGCCAGATTTCTAATGCCTATAGTTCCTGAGATTTTGTCGTTGTGTCAACTTACCTTTGTGTCAACTCTCCTAGGTCTCCCCTACTCGTATGTAGGCATACAATGATAATTCAAAGTCAAAGTCAAACTATTCTTTATTCAAGTAAGCTTGTTAATAAGCATTTTCGAATCGTCTGACACTATCAAGAGAGAGAAAAAAAATCTACTACTGGTTCAAACCCTACACCGTTCCTGAGAAGAACCAGTAAGAAACTCAGGCGGACTTAGTTTTTCAAAACAGTATAATAATACATCTTATTAAAATACCATGCATTAAATTACCTCCTAATGCGTCTATACGCATAGTTAATAGGAGAGGCCTACGTCCAGCAGTGGACTATCATAGGCTGATGATGATGATGATGATGCATTAAAGAATTTATTACATTAAAAAAAATGATTATTATAGACATTTTTATAAAAAAGAGAAATAAATAAAGGATCATAATAATAAACAAAAATAATTATTACTGATAAATACTGTTTCGATAAATAATATATTTTATAGTTGGGGCGGGAAGGTTCTAGAGTGGCGGCCACCAGAAGGCGCAGCGTGGGTAGGCCCCCCTCAAGGTGGACTGATGACCTGGTGAAGGTCGCAGGAGTCCGCTGGATGCGGGTGGCGCAGGACCGGTCATTGTGGCAATCTTTGGGGGAGGCCTATGTTCAGCAGTGGACGTCTTTCGGCTGATATGATGATGATGATAAATATATTGATGTACCTAGATAAAATAGTAAATATCCGAAATACCCGATTAAGTAATGTAAATTTATTAAGGAAAGGGATTAGCAGGCTAGGGAAGAACGTTTGGCCCCTGTGAGGAGTACTTCGTTGATTTATTAAATGGCAATTGTTTGACTCCTCATAATTGAAAGAAAGAAAGAAAAAGTAATTTATTCACTAAAGCACACATACAGGACTCAACAATCAGAAAACTACAATAACACAAAACTTAAAAATCGGTAATATAGGTACATCAGTCTGGACAGGGTTTTAACTACTCACTTAAGGTATAGACTACTCAATGCCCTAACTTAATGTATGATAAATACTGTATAATTAATTAGCAATCACTTTAACTTTCAGCCCTTTATCCTGAACTGTTACAGAGACTAGGTCAAAAAAAATTTTTTTTACCATTTTTTGTATTTCGTTCAAACCTAACACGTGCAAATTGGTTTCACACTACTCATATTGTGTTTGTTTCTTGTTAATTACTTTCGAAACTTGACCTTATATAAAAAAAAACCCTAAGGGGCTTATTCGGCTTCCCAAAACCTCCCTGGCAGCGGGGATGCAGTTATTTTTTAGCCAACCTGTATATGTACCTATAATATAGATTGTACGCGGGCGAGCAGAATCAGCCAGATTATTAATATGATCAAACAAGTATATTGTTGATTTTAGAAATCCCGAGGTGTATTTTGTCCTCCATTTTGGAGGCCTTGCGTCCTTTATTACGACCAAGAAAAAAGTTAAACAGATGTTAAAAATGTATAAAAATGACCGACAAATTAAACTGAAAAGATAAATTTACCTTCGCATTGCGTGGATTCGTGCGCGACATCACTGAAATATGTACCCTTGGGCGGTGTCAGTTATTATCGATATCTGTGCTTGATAATGACACATTTAACTTCTAACTCTAGTTTAAATTAAACATATTTCTGATATAGAATTTATTTTATTTGGAAATCTCTTGGCGCACACGTGACGGCAGTAAGAATACATTTATTTTGTCACCACCCCAAATCCTCCTGCGGGTATCTTAAGAGTCGATTAAGAGATTGAAAAATCACTGACTATTCTTTGATAAAAAATTGATGATGAGCAGCAGCGTCATCATAGTGGACACATTACTGCGATCGCCAATCCACTAGCCCGGCGTGGCGATATAGGAGAGGCCTACGTCCAGCAGTGGACTAACAAAGGCTGATGATGTGATGTTTTATTTGGAACTCTCTAGTAATGTCACTATCATAAGAGCGATAAATGTGTCAAGTTTTAGAGTGGACATTGATGTAAAAATGAACCATTTTTGGTGTTCCGTAGTAAACTAGGAATCCTTATAGTTTTGCTATGATCTTTTGTCCGTCTTTATTCTGCCTGCCCGAAGCCTAGTTCGGAGACCATTGTGCAGTTTACAGTCCCATTTTTATTGCACTGAGACGAGAAGGTGGATTGGCGATCGCAGTAATGTGTCCGCTATGATAACGCTGCTGCCAATCATCAATTTTTTGTCAAAGAATGGCCAGTGATACTTCAATCCCTCAGTCGACTGTTACGACACCCGCAGGAGGAGTTGAGGGTCGCCAATCTGCTTGCGATTATAGGCATTTACCTCCTAATGCGTCTACACGCATAGCAGGAGAGGACGTAGGTCAGTGGACTAATATAGGCTGATGATGTTAACTTGAACGTACCTATCCCGACTCTGCTTGCGATTATAGGCATTTACCTCCTAATGCGTCTACACGCATAGCAGGAGAGGACGTAGGTCAGTGGACTAATATAGGCTGATGATGTTAACTTGAACGTACCTATCCCGACTCTGCTTGCGATTATAGGCATTTACCTCCTAATGCGTCTACACGCATAGCAGGAGAGGACGTAGGTCAGTGGACTAATATAGGCTGATGATGTTAACTTGAACGTACCTATCCCGACTCTGCTTGCGATTATAGGCATTTACCTCCTAATGCGTCTACACGCATAGCAGGAGAGGACGTAGGTCAGTGGACTAATATAGGCTGATGATGTTAACTTGAACGTACCTATCCCGACTCTGCGAGCGCACCCTGACGAGGTGTGACCCGTCAGACGTGTGGTTCACGGTGGTCTCTCGAATGCTGGAATGTTCTCTGTAGTATTTGCTTTTGCGCCTCGCACGCCCGAAGCAGAGCGTTTCTTTGAAGGCTATTCGGTATCTGAAACAAGAGAAAATAACTGGAAAAATCTTTTTATGTATATATACCTGGGTTTGGTCGAGTGGTGGCCACGTAAAGGGAGGCGTAGCGCGGGTAGACCCTCCACAAGGTGAACTGATGACCTAGTGAAGGTCGTAGGAGTCCGCTGGATGCTTGCGGGGCAGGACCGGTCATTATGGCAATCTTTGGGGGAGGCATATATTCAGCAGTGGACGTCTTTCGGCTGATATGATGATGATGATGTATGTTTCTGGCAGACTGAAATGATCCCACTTTTGTAACATCAAATCAATGGAATAGGAGTAAGATTTTTTGATCACACTCCCACGGTACAATTTTCCGTCAATTGCTGTCGAAAGGTTACAGAAAACTGGGGCACAAAGTCAGTGTGCCGTTTTACGTGCGACTGAAGAAACTTGTTATGGTGTGCAATCGATTATTGTTAGATGATCGCTCCTATGCTTATTAGTCTAAGGCCTGAGTAGACGCTCGAAGCTCGTTCATGTTTTTTTTCTGTACCGCTTGGGTGGCAAACAAGCATACGGCCCGCCTGATGGTCAGCGGTCACCGTCGCCTATACTACCCACCGTGCCCTTGCAACCCCAGGCGTATCACATGCGCGAATTTGAACACTCCTTTTTTAGGGTTCCGTAGCCAAAATGGCAAAAACGGAACCCTTATAGATTAGTCATGTCCGTCTGTCCGTTTGTCCGTCTGTCACAGCCGATTTACTCGGAAACTATAAATGCTAAAGTAACGAAATTTGGTAAGGACATGTGTTGTATGAACCGCTACAGGATTATGATACTAAATTGTTAAAAAAATTCGTTCGGGATTGAAGTGTTACTGAACACTATTCGATAAAAGATTGATGATGGGCAGCAGCGTCATCATAGTGGACACATTACTGCAATCGCCAATCCGCTTGCCTAGCGTGGAGACTATGGGCATTTACCTCCTAATACGTTTATACGCAGTCAATAGGAGAGGCCTATGTCCAGCAGTGGACTATCATAGGCTGATGATGATGATGATGAATTTATTTCAGTGGGAAAAATTACCATGTTTTTCTTGTCAAGCGGTGCATGTCACTGAAGAATCAGCGAACATCACCATAAAAATATCACCGATGAAAACATAACGAAAATAACACTATACAGGGTGTAATCGATAAGTGTTTACAGGCCATAATTCCGTAAATATGAGAGTTATCAGAAAACTTTTAACTGATATCGAAAGTACGTTACCCAACGAGTATTCGTAATAGATGAAGTAATATTAAAAATACTAACTTAAAACGCTCCAATACATTTAGTATGACGACTTCAGCCTTAAAGAATGTAGGGCGTCGTAAGAGATAAAACTGTTAGAGATTCGTTATTTGTACGAATACATTGTAATAAAATAATAATACTACCGTTTATGAAATAATTAATCTAACATTTAAACTTAAATAAAAAAAATCGTATTGAACTAGTCTTTGAATGAAAGGTTACGTACTAAATGTATTGTAGGGTTTGAAGTTAATATTTGAGATGTTTCTGATTTTATTTCAAAAAAGTTTTACTCGTTGGGTAATGCACTTTCGATATCAGTTACGATTTTTCTGATATCTCTCATATTTACGGAATTATGGCCTGTAAACACTTATCGAAAATAGGTACCTAAATAAATAACTCTGATGTAAGACAAACTACTAATACCATGAAATGTTTGCGACAGAAGAACGAAAGATTAAGCAACATTTCATTAAACATTCATTAGCCAAACCATGTTTTTGATGTTAGTCCTTCAAAATCCTTGATATTAACCAATTTAAGAAAAGGATAAACGCAATGCTTTTAGAAAATTGTTTCTACTCCTTGAACGAATATTTTAAACATGAATTTTGACATCACTAAATATTGTAATTAATAAATATATTGTACATATACATATTAAATAATTAATGTAAATAGTTTTAGCAGTTGACTTAAGATTATAAATGATCTCTCATAGTTGCATGCTGCACAGCAGTAAGACATGTCGACCCTGTAAATAGTTTTTTTTAAGATCGCATTAATGTATTACGCATGACCTGCAACTAAATAAATTTTCATTTTCATTTTCATTTTCATAGTACTGACTCTTAAAGCCAGGCGTCCACATGTTCGTATCGTACGCATCGGACGCATCGCATCGCATTTCTTCCACTGATATTACGATACGTACGGTGCGGAACAGTGGACGCACTTGTATGACTTTTTATACAATGAATACTAAATGCGATGCGTCCGATACGTACGATTCGGGTCTGTGGACGCCTAGCTTTAGGCACTTATTTACACGGGAGCACAGAATATATAAAGTACAGAAGCTTCACTGCTTTGATGTTCACAAATGCCGGCTTTTTATGTACCTACACAATTATTATTACCAAACAAAACGGCGCGCGAGGCGACGCGAGCAGCTGAAATGGGCCGTATTGCGTGGCGGAAAGGTCGCTTATAAGCCGCACGCCGTCGAAAACAGGGTTGTCAATTATTGAAAACTAATAAAATAACGAACGGCGCTATGAGGCGTCTGACAAATACATTACTGCAATGATATCTACGGCGTTAATAGCATTCGTCTTGATTCAACAATTTAGTTCATGCGTGATTATAGAATTTACCTACGCATTTCATACACGTGATTAAAAAATATTTGTCTCAACTCGGTCGGCACCTTCTTTGTGCTTCGGCCGCGCGTGCCCGGGCGGCATTGTTTGAGGTGTGAGTGAGATAGCAACACGACTTCGCTAATTTTAGGTGAATATCCATCCGAATAATCCTGATAATAACACGAACATTCTAAAAATATCTGTAGACAGTATGTGAGGTGTGCAGAAATTAATATATCTGCTTAATGCATTTAAAAATAAAGAATTACGTTAGGTACCTACGCATTCATTACAAAAGCAGCATAAATAAGTAATGGTTTAATCACAATCGTAAGGCAGACGTAACACGGCATTTTCTCTTATATGTACCAGTGTACCTATTTGATATTATGGGAATAAAGTCAGACAACCAAATGTTAGTACAAAAGGCGCGAAATTCTATAAAAGTATGAGAGAACGAAGTTTTTTACATTATTTAAATGTGCCGCTTTTTTACTAACAAATTTGTCCGAAAATAAACCGTTTTGTCTGTAATTGACTTGAGTTTCTGAGAATTTAATTTACTACGAATGTAGGTAATAAGTGTATTATTATGTTCCTTACTTTTTAGTATCTCTCTGACGCATCGGCTGTGCGAAAAACGCGTCATGATAATTAACATTATTATTATTGCAACATGCTGCTATGCAGTATATTTTCGGCATTTTCATTTAAGATGCACATGTATAAAATAATCCTAATATTTGCAAGCGATATATTTCGCGATACGTGACGAGCCAGCGTTGTAAATTTAAACGTGCGTTCCGAGACAACGCGCGCCAACCATTGAATAGACCACGGAGACGGGGCGCTCTGCATGTACTTGTAGCCGCGCGACGGAATCGCGGAGTGACACCCCCTTGACGGGAGTGCGTATCTTTTGTTCGTGTTTATAGCCGATAGTTCATAGCTTAGTAGCTCGCGGTGAGACCAGTGCCTTATAGTGCGGTCGTGATGAATTAGTTTCTTGATTTTTATAATGCTCACTGAAACTTTGTTCAAACATCTCGGTTTTTAAACAGCACGAAGTTTTAAATGTAACCACCAACCATTTTAATTTTGCGTAAATATTGTAGTTGCGTTTACGACATTTCCCTAACAGAGAAAAAAAGAGTAAATATAACGTAAATACGGAGTTTATCATGGTAGAAGTTTTCCGGCATTTGTTTCTTATTTTCGGCCGTCATGTGAAGTATTAGGGGCACGCCCCACTGTATTAATTATTTTTCGTTCTTATTTCTTCTACTTAAGGTCGAGTACCTATGTATAGATTGAAGGGTTGACCTCACATCTATCATCTAGAGGATTATGATAAACGCAACCGCAGGTTTTCTATGAAAATAGACGTTTAAGGTATTATGATGTCATAATATAACAGAAACTATGAATGCCGCATCTCAAGATATTACGCTGTCGTATTTTTTTAAAATCTGACAATGAAGTACAAGAATTCAAATTAGTTAGTAATTTAGATTGTAGCGATATTCCATACATTTCGACGACTAACTAATTTATCCCCCCTTTTATATGACTGTAAAATTCATGAATATGCGTCAGAAATAACCCATTTAAATTTGGTCTGTTGCTTTTGGTTCTGGGCATTTTGTTAAATTTATTTTTGACGTCTGAGCGTTTATGCTGAGAGTTATTTTGTATAGTGTATTTCGCAGAAGCAGGGCTCGGATAGGTACCGGTTTTTACTCCATACAAAAGAACTGTTCGAATTTCGTACTTTTTTGTTCTTCGGTATATCAATTCTTTGTTAATGGAGTAATTTAAAAATATGACGTTGGTAATTTCATAACATTTTGAGTCCTACATGAAGAATATAAAACATTTTAAATATTGGGCTATTTCGAGGTTTTTGAAAAAAATCGGTTCCGACCCTTGCGCAGAAGTACCCTAAAGTGATGAATATGTATGACCTGTAGACGTTAAAATATTATGAACTGAGTGAAGCGAAAGTATAAATTCGTGATCTGCCAATCCCTCTGGAAAAAAGGCGTGATTTTATGTAGCTATAGGTACGTACATTCACTGTAGGTACGTACAGACAACAAAAAAATCGTTTACCACTTTTCAACTTTATCATCACTGAAAAGTCGAAAAGTGATAAACCACTTCTTTTTTTGTCTGTACATAAAATGCACGTAAAAATTCACAAAATAATTTGCATAGGCCCAAAGGCGAAGTTTATACCACACATGCTTTTAAAATCGCCATTGAATTTATCTTTCAATATATTTTACTATTTTTGCACGTAAACTCGATTTTATGTGACCTTTATCGCTCTAGCCTGAAGCAAAATATGTTAATACCGACTTTTGCCCTAAGGCTGAAAAGGACATTTTAAAAGCTTGTTCTTTAACGTGTTTTGAATGTTATTTTAAAAACGTAAATAGTGATACCCACTAGCCAAAATAAAAATGATTACAAGTAATAAAATTTAGGCTTAGCTATTTTTTTTGCTGAATAATTTATTATAATAGAATAATGTTTAGGTAAGATAATATACCAAAAATACCATTAGCAGTCAGATAAAATGAATATATCCTTCTGTTTCTAGATTAAAGTGCCATTGTATAATATAATAGATAATATTTTGTAAATTACAGTATGAATTATTAGTCGCGTAGCATGTTAATCGTATGTACGCCTGAAAAGGTAGAATTTGGTGATTCTCTTAAAATATAGCAACTGTAACTGCAAAGGTAACATTTAATTTCATGCCTTTTTATAATTTTTGTATGTGATTCCGGGCGAAAAATGTGTTTTTATCTTACTTCAAAAAAGAAAAAAAATATATTTGTTATATTTTTTATGTACAGTCGCCATCATACAGGGTTATTTTTTCACCGGTACAATAAATTTTCCCACATATTTGGTATCGATAATAGATTACATTTATCAAATTAAATTGACATTTTTTTTTCATTTATTATTAATTTATCCTTCATGCAAATGCAAAATAATGGGCCTACTAATGATAAGACGTCAACGGGGTGCGGGACGCAGAGGGCGGCGGAAAGGGGTGAGCGACCTGCGCACGAGTTGGCAGCATAGCAGTTACCTCAATCTAGGTGACTAGGTCACGGACGGTCAGTGTCATGGTTGACGTAGGTAAGTGCGCGCGCGCCGCATCGTACTACCTTCAGTCGGAAATTGCTCGTACGAAATGGTTCGTAGTTATTTTTTCATTGGGGAAAATACAGTGGCAGCCCAGCGGCTATACGCTGAAGAAAGTGTGCCCCGCCTGGAAAATGCCAGTGTTATAGCTATATGGCCAGCCAGGTCAACAGATTTGACCCCGTGTGACTGTTTTTGTGGGGTGAGGGTAGGCCCAAAATTTAAAAGATTAAAAAAATCTAATTAAGTGCATTTGATGAACTTAAAAGTGAGAACTACAGACTTGTGTTGAGAAATATCGAAGGAAACATTCAAAAACGGGCAAGAGTGTGTTTAGATAACCACGGCCAACATTTTGAACACTTGCTTAAGTATGTGAATTAATTAATTAGTATGAGAAATGGACTCCATTAATCAGGTATGTTTTTTTTATTCCAATCATTGTGCATAAAGTTGATTTC
This sequence comes from Thaumatotibia leucotreta, assembly GCA_025490895.1. Taxonomy (NCBI): domain Eukaryota; kingdom Metazoa; phylum Arthropoda; class Insecta; order Lepidoptera; family Tortricidae; genus Thaumatotibia; species Thaumatotibia leucotreta. The sequence goes on along the minus strand of JALPQI010017678.1, from coordinate 773 downwards.
AAGTGTTTAAATACGCCTCAATGAAGAAAGTTTCTGTCCTTAGTGCAAGTATGAAGGAAGATTTGGGATCAAGTAAGATTTTTTTGCCAAGTCATAATCATAAGTTGATTATCACCGCTGCTTTTCTAAGCCGCCATGCCACGTGCGATGACGTTGTAAACAAACAGTTGCCAGTTCGTGTGTTTTGCTAGTTATGTGCGTAATGCGTCCAATTTTCTTATTAGGTTTGCGGATAAGTTCTAACATCGGTATTTCAGTTTTTTTGTTCCAAAGGGGTAGTAACAAAAAATGCTAGTATTCTGTAACTTGGACTACTATTACGTATGTTGATTTTTTGTACTGGTGAAAAAATAACCCTGTATATCGGAGAAGTCAAAAACAACTGTGTGGTGCTAACGCCCTGACGATAGAGACTTGCTATTTGAACAGATACTTGGATTTGGAACTTTTTAAACGATTTCCACTGAGAATCGCGAGCTCTTTCGATCTTAATTTTGAGTTGGATCTTAATATTGGAGAACATTTTTGTTCTTATATATTTTTCGAACTTTTCATTCCGTTACCGACATACAAAATATATGAAAAAATGTTACTATATAGAAATCATATCAAAAATACCTATGCTACGAAGAAAGTGGGAGGGGGGGGGGAAACTTTGACCCCGTTGATTTGTGGAAAAAGCCAAGAAAAAGCGAAAAAAAGCCAAACTAACACCAACGCGGGAAAGCACTTCCTTTTTAGGGTTCCGTAGCCAAGATGGCTAATACGGAACC
>JALPQI010017677.1:0-25614 GCA_025490895.1 Thaumatotibia leucotreta | reverse complement strand
ATGAACGGAAAAAATTCCGTTCTTTGACATAACGGTTTTTGACAAGAACATTATATGATTTATATGAAAGAACAAAACTTTTCTGGTTACCGTTACTAGAGATGAACGAAAAATAAAGTTCCGTGAACCATTATTAAACTGTTCGCGATGACGTAAACATGCCGCCACTCGCTCTCTCTTTTCCACGCGAATATAGTTCGTATTTTTATTTCATTTGACTAGCCATTTAGGTTTGACGTGTGGTATTGGCCGCATGATGAAAAAGGTTTAAATTGAATTAAGTGAAAGGATGCAATATGTGCTAGCAATTCTGGCGCCTCCTAGCGCCGTCGACGGGAACTTGCCTGGAAATTGGTTACCTGACAACGTGTTGTTGACTGGGCTGTCAATGTTTTTTCCGACATAATGTTCATATTGAATTGTCATTAAAATTAAGTTTTGAGTATTAAGTTAAGCTGAAGTTCAATGATCTAACATAGATATGTTTATAATGGTAAGTTTGTGAACTTTCTAATTAGTAGATATTTCTTTCTATGTTAATTTTAGAGTTTAATGAGAAGGAGGTAAGACGGAGGAGTAAGACGCCCGATGTTGGTCTACTACCGGCACCTGTCTTGTAATATCGGCTCGGCTCCTTGGTAAATAAATATATATACTTACTATAACCTGCACTTATCGCATTCATTCTCCTAATACCTACGCAGTTATGGGTGCATACTACTCGTCTTGAATAGTAAACATAGTGATAGGTACGATACGTGAATTGCTCAAGAAGACAGTTGCAGTTCCTATTATTTCCCTTAATGGAACCCCGATGCTTGGAGTCGCGTTCTATTGGCGTCAGGTGAGCTTAGCACAACTAGCAATATGGCGTTGCTGGCTACATTCCGCCGGACGCAAAATGACTTTGTCCCACAATTACGTATGTTGTTTTGTTATGAATTCATTATATCGTAACTGTGGAATGTCTTCTCAAAAGGGCTTATTTCCACTTTGTCAATAGAGATAATTTCTCATATGGAAATATAGAAAAAATAATCCTTATTGCTATGCTAAAGTCCCAAGACATCTCGCCAATGACAACCCGGGATAGAAGGTCCTGGCGCCGCTGCACAAGGAGGCCTGACCCCAGATGAACTGGGATTAAGGGCAAGGACAAGAAGAGAAGAATCCTTATTGCCAGAGTAGAAATAAGCCCTTTTGAAAAGACACAAAGCTGAGTTTACACTTGCAAGTTATTGCCGCAAGTTTTGAGACGCAAATCATCATCATCATCAGCCTATGATAGTCCACTGCTGGACGTAGGCCTCTCCTATTTACTATGCGTATAGGCGCTGTTAACGCCTGGTAACACCGGCACCGGCGTTGACCAATCCAGACGACCGTCGGTAGCCAATCAGAGGGCTCCGTGAGCGCGACAACAGCGCCCAGGTTGCGGGCGCTCGACACCACAAAAAGCGGAGCACCGAGCCCAGAAATCCCTCTTTCCTTCTAACCACTGAAGCCGCCGCACGTGTCCTAGACATAAAAAAGAACCTCTCGATTGTACCTTATCCATAAATAAAATGGTAAACTAGTTAACAAGTAGTTTTACTTTCATAGGCTGAAACATAATTGGCGACCGTGACAGGACACGTGCGGCAGGTCTATTATTTAAAATTGCAGAGCCTGACTTTCGTCGGCCATATTGGAGCGTCGTGGTCTTGGAGCCGACGACGTCGCAAGCCGAATCCAACCACCGCCAGCCTTCACCGCCAGCCCAGTAACGCGTGCCCGAAGAAGAGGATTGCTGAGGGACGGCTGCGGCGAAGACCAGGGAACCGTGAGATTGGGACGGACGATCGACGGCGTCGGGTAACACGACGCGACCGCGTGGCGCGCGGCGAGACAAGGCGAGTGCCCTGATACCTAAAGTGCCCATCCGTACCCACTTTTAAACCTAAGTCAAGTCCCTTCTTTCTTATTCTAACTTAAATTCTCAATTTCAATATTCGGACCTACAAACTTGACTACAATTTAACCTAAACATACCTATTTTGCAGTTCATTGATCTTTGACCATTACGTAACTAAACTCGACAAATTACTTTAACTTAAATAATCTTGAATCCCAACTAAATTGTCTTTAAACTGAGTGCCTACTGTGATTTATTGCATCTATTTGTGTTTTTACCTACAGGACAGTTTCTTATCAGCTTGTTTTTAGTGATCTTCAAATACCTAACCTCTCAGTGCACGTTGTGTGAGTTAACTTAAATACCGCTTCAGTGCCTATCTATTTAGGCTTTCTTAATTAAATAAGGCAGTGCAGTGAAAATCTGTGCATTCCTTTAAAGATATAATAATAAATACCTAACGCGTTTATTTAAAACCTGACTGAAGCGGCTTGTTTGTGCCTATGTTATCGCCAGCTTGCCTACGCATTTACGTTTAATTCATTTGCACTTAAAAAACCCTTGTTTGCAAGCGCACGTGTGCCATTCTAAAATTAATTTAACTTATTTCCTTTTCTCTTTGCTGACATAAACAATTTCATTCAACTTCACGCCATCCTTGCCTGCGCTTTGGTTCTTGCACGCATATGCACCCTTTCTTTTGCACGATTTCAGTGACGAGGCTGCCCACGTGCGCGCCGCGTGCCACGCATACATACCACGTGCCCACGTGTGCTTCGCGTGCCACGTGTGACCACGTGGCTGCGCACCGGGCCACCTCGGCGTAGCTGTTGAAGGCATCAGGGGCGTGAGCTGTTTTGCCAATTTAACTTTTTGCTGACGTGGATACTTTTTAACTCTAAATAATATTTTTTCTCAAATTAATTCGTCTGTTTTGCCAGCTCAGTTAACAAACACAATTCAACATGACTGAAGCTGCAAAAAAGGAAGCTCTCTTGGCCGAATTACGCATTAAGCGTGGATCCATAAAGGGTCAAGTTTCTAAATTTCGTGGTTATTTAAATACAATTAAAGATGATGAAGTGTTAACGGGAATTAAATTTAATGAGCTTACCTTAAGATTAAATAAAGTTATAGAGCTATCCACGCGCCTAGACGAGCTGCAAACTTCGATTGAGGTAGCTAATTCTGAAAGCCTTGAGAGTGAGCTCCTAGAACGGGACTCTAATGAATCTCACATTAATTCTGCTATAGCTGTAGCTCAAAATATTTTGGAACGCTCTCAAGCTCAGAAACCCTCACCTGAGCCGTCTGTAAAGGTTTGTTCTTCATGCGGTTGTCATTCTGAGCACCTCGGCTTCAAGTTGCCTCAAATTAAAATAAATAAATTTGATGGATCTTATTATAAATGGATGGAATTTAAAGACCTTTATGAATCTTTGATTCATAACAATGACCACATTAAGTCGATCCACAAGTTTCACTACCTAAGTTCATACCTTGAAGGCGAGGCTGCTCGTGTAATTGCAAATTTAGAAGTTTCAGCTGTCAACTATACTGAGGCCTGGAGACTGCTGTGTGACAGGTTCAGTAATAAAAGGCAATTAATTACTAATCATTTGAATGCATTATTTAATATGGAAAGTATACAGCGGGAGTCTGATAAGTCGCTTAGATTTTTAAGCGATAATTTCACTAAAAACCTCCGAGCGTTGAAAACATTAGGTCAACCTACGGAGCATTGGGATACAATGTTAATTCACATGTTAGCTGCAAAATTAGACTCAAATACATATTCAAAATGGGAAGAGCACAGAAATACTCTTCAAGAGTGGCCTACACTTGAAGATTTCAAGGAATTTCTAAAAAATCGTGCAGATATATTAGAAAACCTGTACCGATCTAAAAGAGAAAAACAATCTAATCACAGGTTAGAGCCTGTGACTAATAAAAATTCATTTAAACATGATAAAAACATAAAAACCTTCATGATTTCAGAAAAACAAGGTGACAACAAAGGTCGGCCGTGCGTCGTATGCCGTGGTGATCACAGAGTGTACGACTGCCCAGCCTTCAAAAAGATGTCGGTCGACGAGCGCTGGTCGCGGGCGTCCACTCTGAGACTCTGCCATGTCTGCCTCCGCCCGGACCACGAGACCCGTCAGTGCAAGCTCAACGGTTGTCGTGTATGTAAGAGACGTCACAACACATACCTACACAACAACACACAAACCACTAACAATCTGTCTAGTGGGTCTAACACAGATCTAATAAGCCAACCCACCGACAGCGTTAGGGAGGAAGCTACTTCCTCCTCAACAATGGTAACTTCTGACAGTGCCGAGGTGCGAAACACCCTCACTGCTAATACTTCTCTCAACAGTAGTGAAGCATTGCTCTCTACTGCTCTAATTGAAATTGTAAATCCTGTCAACAATAAGAGAGAGACAGTCAAATGTCTCTTGGATAACTGTTCACAGTCTAATTATCTTACTGAAGCGTTGAGGCAACGCCTGCAACTTGACCTTCAGCCTCTAACTGCCACAAATGTAACGGGAATAGGAAATACCTCTCTGACCTATAAACCTATGAGGTGCGCAGCTCATATAAAATCTAAACTGACCAATTTCAATGCTAACGCAGACTTTCTTGTCTTAAATAAAATAACTGATCAATTTCCTAAAAAATATGTTGATATTAGTTACCTTAACTTACCGGCATCGATGAAACTTGCAGATCCAACCTTTAACGTCCCATCTCGAATAGATATGCTATTAGGAGTTGAACTATTCTGGTCGATCGTTACTGGAAGGGCAAAAACACTGCAAGGTAGTAAGTGCACCTTTCTTATCCCTTCAAAGCTTGGGTGGCTTGTAGCCGGTCCGATAGAGGGCGCCACTGCCTATGTAAACTCATTAAACACAAGTACTCATTGCTGCATGTCTGACCTGTCTGCCCAAATGACTAAGTTCTGGGAGACGCAGGAGGTACCGCAAGAAGCGGACTTCAAAAATGGAGGTGAGTTCGATTCTCATCCCATAGAAAAACATTTCACAGATACCACATATCGCCAATCTGATGGCAGGTTTGTAGTGCGTCTACCTTTAAAGGATACGCCCGACTGCCTAGGCAACACATTTAACATTGCTAAAAAACGCCTATTCAACTTAGAAAAACGTTTCAGTAAACAACCTGAACTTAAAAAAATGTATACTGATTTCATAAACGAATATGAAAGTTTAGGTCATCTGTCGGAATCTAAGCAATGTTACAATGCTTATCACGTCCCTCATCACCCAGTGATGAAGGACAGTGAATCTACACGATTAAGGGCAGTCTTTCATGGCAGCTGCCCAACCTCCTCTGGTTATTCTATTAATGATATCCAGATGGTAGGACCTAACATACAAAACTCGTTATTTGACATATTGCTTAGATTCCGACAGTATAGATATGTGCTGTCGTCTGATATAGAAAAACAATATCGTCAAATCTTAATTAATGAAGCAGATAGACACTTGCAAGTCATTTTGTGGCGTGAAAACGAGCACCTACCTATTCGTTCTTTGACCTTAAATACTGTTACTTATGGCTTCGCCTCTTCCAGCTGGTTAGCGGCGCGTTGTTTGTGGCAGTTAGGGGCTGAGAGCAAGGATCCATTAGTTAAGACTATAATACAAAATGATTTTTATTGCGATGACTTACTGACAGGCGCAGATTCTGTAAAAGAACTGCTTCATATACAGGCCGAGGTATCAAAGGTCCTAACCGCCGGTTGCTTTAACCTACGTAAATACCGCTCGAATTCAAACGAGTTATTAAGTTCTGATTCTATTAATCAAAATGATCATTTGGCATTGAGCCAATCTTGTCAAACACTTGGACAGGGCTGGCTGCCCAGCCAAGATATTCTAAACTATGCAATTAAGCCTTATGAATCTGATGAAAAGGTTACAAAGAGATCAATATTATCAAAAACGTTCCAAGTCTTTGATCCCTTAGGCCTGTTAAGTCTGTGCACAGTTAAACCTAAAATATTACTGCAAACCTTATGGAAAGAAGGCAAAGATTGGGACGAACCGGTTTCACCAGAAATCCAGCGAATCTGGACGCGATTCATTAAAAACCTACATCATATAAAAATGCTTAGTATACCTAGATTTGTGTTGTGTGATGCACCCTCCACAATAGAATTACACTGCTTTTCTGATGCAGCAGAAACTGCGTATGCAGCCTGCATTTATGTTAAAACAATTTCAGGCTCGGGGTGAACAACAAGTACACCTACTGTGTGCGAGAGACAGAATTGCTCCAATCAAGAGAACCAGCATACCACGACTTGAATTGTCAGGTTGCTTGTTAGCTGCGCGAACCTACGCAGCTGTAGTAAAAGCCTGGAGACGTCCTGTCTCTCGTGCAATATTCTGGACTGACTCTAGCTGCTGCCTGGCTTGGCTAAAAACTGACATTAGCAAATTAAAGACCTTTGTGGCCAACAGAGTGGCAGCTATAGCCAGTCTCACCCCAGGAGCTACCTGGAGACATGTACCTACCAAAGAAAATCCAAGTGACCTCGCAACCCGTGGCGTAGACCCACAACATGTCTCTGGAGCCGCTCTTTGGTGGCATGGCCCCGAGTTCCTACTAAAACCTGAAGCTGAGTGGCCAGACTTGAATTCTGTGCCTCCGGAGGTCTTGCCTGAAATCAAGGTAACTTCTATGCTTACAACTTTAGAACCTGAGCCATCGATCATTGATTTTGATAGGTTTTCAAAATATAAAAGATTACAACACGCCATGGCTTATGTGCGCCGTTTCATTAATAACTGTAAACCTAGATTACCTAAACTAGCGGGATCGCTGTCGGCGCAGGAACTCGCAGACTCGCTACATACTTTAGTCAAAATTGCTCAACAACAGTCGTTTAAGTCTGAAATAGAAACGATGCACAAAGGTCACAGGTTGAGCCCTAAATCACATATCACAACTCTGTCTCCGTTCCTTGACTCTCAAGGCATCTTGAGAGTCGGGGGGAGGCTGGAGGCTTCTGATCGTAGCTACGACCAGAAGCATCCCATGTTATTACGTGCTAAACACACTCTAACCAGACTCATTTTTACACATGAACACATACGTCTCTTACATGCAGGGCCACAGTTGTTATTATGTTCAGTTCGAGACATTATATGGCCGGTCGGAGGCAGACATCTCGCAAGAAGCACGGCCCGCAATTGTGTCACTTGTAGGCGTATTTCTGGTCAAACTTTAAAAAATATTATGGGCAACTTACCCGAACAACGCACAAACACTGATTTTCCATTCACGTCAACTGCGCTTGACCTAGCTGGTCCCTATTTCATAACCGATCGCCGCGGACGTGGATGCAAAATTACCAAATGTTATATGTGTCTATTTATATGTCTAAGATATAAATGTGTACATTTAGAAGCTGTAAGCGACCTGTCTAAAGATTCATTTATGCTTGCACTTCGCAGATTTATCGCCCGACGCGGTAAGCCCGCGGAGTTGTTCTGTGATAACGGTAGAAACTTTGTAGCTGCAGCTAAAGAGATTAATGACTTTTATAAACTATATCAAAATGATATATCTGATTTTGCAGCTGGTCAAGGTATTAAATTTAAATTTGCGCCAGCTTACGCTCCTAACTTTAACGGCTATGCTGAGGCCGGTATTAAAAGTGCTAAATTTCATCTAAAAAGAGTATTAGGTACTACTCATCTCACATTTGAAGAGCTGTCCTCCTTGTTCACTCAAGTAGAGGCAATATTGAACAGTAGACCACTCTGTCCACTATCCTCCTCCCCCAATGACTTAGACCCCCTTACTCCCGGGCACTTTCTGGTTTTTAGGGCGCTCGAGTCGCTGCCGTCGCCGCCACTTGAAGACCGGAACCCACAACGCCTGGACCGCTACCTCAAGCTGGAGCAGCTGCGTCAACACTTCTGGAAGCGGTGGTCGTCGGAGTTCGTGTCTCTACAACAGCAACGCTACAAGTGGCGCGAAAGACAACGCGATCTACGCCTGGGAGAGCTGGTGCTCATCAAAGAGGAAGGCTTACCACCGCTGCTGTGGCGCATGGGCAGGGTAGTCAAGCTATACCCCGGCAAGGATGGCGTGCCGCGTGTCGCGGACCTCAACACTGCCAGGGGGCTCGTCAAGCGAGCACTCAACAGAATATGCCCGTTACCTATGCAAGAAAGGGATTCCTGAAAGATACTCTTTCAGCGCCCCGGAGTATGTTAACGCCTGGTAACACCGGCACCGGCGTTGACCAATCCAGACGACCGTCGGTAGCCAATCAGAGGGCTCCGTGAGCGCGACAACAGCGCCCAGGTTGCGGGCGCTCGACACCACAAAAAGCGGAGCACCGAGCCCAGAAATCCCTCTTTCCTTCTAACCACTGAAGCCGCCGCACGTGTCCTAGACATAAAAAAGAACCTCTCGATTGTACCTTATCCATAAATAAAATGGTAAACTAGTTAACAAGTAGTTTTACTTTCATAGGCTGAAACAGGCGCATTAGGAGGTAAATACCCATAATCGCCACGCTGGGCAAGCGGATTGGCGATCGCAGTAGTATGTCCACTATGATTACTCTGCTGCCCATCATCAATCTTTTATCAAATAATAGTCAGTGACACTTCAATCCCTTAGTCGACTCTTACGACACCCATAGGAGGAGTTGGGGTGGTGACAAAACATATTGTTACTGCCGTCACCACACGGCAAATATTGGTAGGAATTAGTGGCAAATATCTACAACTCTTTTTTTCAAAACTTGCAGGGTCGCGTTTTATAAAGTTACAATTTACAATTTGCCGTTTGTCTCTCTTTCTAGCCAATATATTATGTGCGTGCGTTAGAGAGGCAAACAGCGAAATTGTAAAATGAAACTTTATAAAACGCGACCCAGGTCTAAACTCGGCTTAGCTCGTTACTTCCGCAGTTGTGATCTTGAACTCTATTAACATCGTAGTAAAGTTCCAATTTAAACGAACATTTCTTTGGCGAATGAAAGTATATTTTCTGTTTATCTGTCCATCCGTCTGTATGTCTGTTTGTTTCTCTGTCTGTCTGATTGTTTGTCCGTCCGTCTATACGGTCGTTTGTTTCCGCAAAGAAACGTGTTTCGACCAGATAGTATTCGAAATTATTGCTTTTACAATTATTCTGGGTGTATTTCTTAGGGTTCTGTAGTAAACTAGAAACCGTCACAGATTCGCCATGTGCATCCACCTGTCTGTCTGTATGTCTGTCTGTTTGTTTGTCTGTCTGTCTGTCTGTCTGTCTGTTCATCTGTCTATCCGTTGTCTGTCTGTTTGTCTGTCGGTCTGTCTGTCTGTCTGTCCGTCCGTCTGTCTGCCCGTTTATTTCTGCAAAGAAACATATTTCGACCGGATATTACTTGAAATGTCTGTCTGTCTGTATGTATGTCTGTCTGTTCATCTGTTCATCCCTCTGTCTGTCTGTTTGTCTGTCTGTCTATCTGATGGTCTGTCTGTCTGTTCATCTGTCGATCTTTCCGTCCGTCTGTCTGTCTGTCTGTCTGACGGTCTGTCCGTCTGTCTGTCTGTTCATCTGTCGATCTTTCCGTCAGTCTGTCTGTCTGTCTGTCTGTCCGTCTGTCTGTCTGTTCATCTGTCGATCTTTCCGTTTGTCTGTCTGTTTGTCTGTTCATCCGTCGATCTTTCTGTCTATCCGTCTATGTGTCTGTCTGTATGTCTGTCTGTATGTCTGTCTGTCTGTTCATCTGTCCATCCGTCTGTTTGTCTATCTATCTGTCTGTCTGTCTGTGTGTTTGTATGTCTGTTTGTCTGTCGGTCTGTATGTCTGTCCGTTCGTCTTTCCAACCGTTTATTTCTGCAAAGAAACATATTTCGACCGGATATTATTTAAAATGGTTGCCTTTTCAATTATTCTGGCTGTAATTACTTTTTACGGTTCTGTAGTAAATTAGGAACCCTTACATTTTCGCCATCTCCGTCTGTCTGTCTGTTTGTCTGTCTGTCTGACGGTCTGCCGTCTGTCTGTTCATCTGTCGATCTTTCTGTCTGTCTGTCTGTCTGTCTGTCTGTCTGTCTGTCTGTCTGTCTGTCTATCTGTTCATCTGTCGATCTTTCTGTCTATCTATCTGAGTGTCTGTCTGTGTGTCTATGTGTCTGTATGTCTGTCTGTCTGTTCATCTGTCCATCCGTTGTCTGTCTGTTTGTTTGTCTGTCGGTCTGTATGTCTGTCCGTCCGTCTGTCTGCCCGTTTATTTCTGCAAAGAAACATATTTCGACCGGATATTACTTGAAATGATTGCCTTTTCAATTATTCTGGGTGTAAGTACTTTTTATGGTTCCGTAGTAAATTAGGAACCCTTACAATTTCGTCATGTTAGTCTGTCTGTCTGTTCGTCCGTCCATCTGACTGTCTATCTATCTGTTGGTTAGTCCTTCTTTCCATCCATCTATTCTTGGATCCGTCTAGAAATAGAAATAATTCTTAACAAACACAAAAAAAAACAATGTCCAGTAACAAAAAATAAAAATAAATTATGCGTTATTTCCGCAATTGTGATTAAGAACTCTGTTAATAACATTTTAGAATTCAAATTTAAACGAGCTTTTTTGTTACTGGCTGTGAAAGCGTTAACATTTTTTTCGTTAAAAAAAAATTGTTATGATCGGGCATAGTTCAAATAAAAAAATAAAAAACCCTTATAGTTTCGCCATGTCCGTCTGTCCGTCTGTCTGTCCGTTAGTCCGTCTGTCTATCCGTCAGCATACTCTTCTTAGCATGGTGCTAGAGTGTGTCAGCGCTCTATAACTCTTCATCTATCGTTTCGTGCGGTAGTCCGTCTGTCTGTCCGCCCATTGCTTAGATCAGTGACCATTTGCAATTAGTTGTAGGTATACATATTAGTTAGGGCTTGTCCATTAATCATTTCATACGATTTTGGTATGTTTTAAACCCCCCCAGCCCCCATGGTGATATTTGGTGATATTGTCAGGACCCCTCCCCTAGCCAATATCACGTGTATTTTTTTGCCAACTGAAGTAGTCCTTTTAATAACACTTGAATTTACGTACTTGTTTGCCAACTACGAGCTAAATGATCGCGAAGTTTTAAAACTTAGTATTTAAAAAGTATTTTATAAAAAAGTAAAGATTTTTTTACTGGCTATAATGCTGTTCAGCAGATTCGAGAGTAACAAAAAATTACACGTGATTTGTCTGATGACCCCCCCCCCTCCCCTATGGTGATAATTGGTGATTTTTTCTTGACCCCCCCATCCCCCTATACAGTATGACGTGATTAATGGACAAGCCCTTAAGCCGACAAACTCGAATAATAAATATCCAAAAAAAAACTATTGGGGTTCCTCCCCTACACGTGAATACAATGTGGGGTATCCGTGAATAGGTATTTCAAAAAGAGTATAGGTTTTTTCCAAATTCACTATTTCGAAAAATATGAAAAATATCTTACATATTTGGCTTAAGGCATGCTGATAGATAATACTAACTATCCTGAACATAATTGGTCTAGTCAGTTTCGACCAACTACGGAACGCTAATACTGAGCATGGATCGACATGCACTTGGCCGGTTTTTTTCCTCATGCGTTATTTTTAGGGTTTCGTAGTAAACAAAAAACCCTTATAGTTTAGCCATGTCCGCCTGTCCGTCTGTCTGACCGCAGCATAGCTCAGTGGCCGTTAGTACTAGAATTTGGTATACATATTAATTATGCTAACAAAGTGGTAGAATAAAAACTTTGGTGGGCTGTGGGTTTAAAAATAAAACCATTTCGAACGTAATCGGCCCAGCCGTTTTCGAATAACTACGGAACCCTATACTGAGCATGGCCCGACATGGTCTTGGCCGGTTTTTTGATATTGTATTCTCGCCATTTTCCGCAACTCGACGTCTAACGTGCCTATTTTGCGTGATCCCAACGCTGGCCAAATATTTTGCTGCCGCAATATTATATTATAGTTACAAGGTTGTATGTTACATTTTTTTCATAGTACCGTGAAACTTAGTAGTCAACATTGCCCGCTTTTTTCGGAAATCCTAAAATATCTCAAAAAAATATATGAAACCTTGAAGTTTTTTCTGCTCAGCATGTGCACTGTGATCGTACGAATCGGCTCACATGAAGAAATAATTTTTAGATCATCATTTAGATCAGGTTTTTGTCGTTTTAAGGTGCGTGCAAACCAAAAGAGCATTCGCTGTTCTATCCCCCGCTCTACGAAATCAACCAATCACGTTTTGTGTAACGATCGAATTTCGTAGAGTGGGAGGTTAGAATAGCGAATGTTCTTTTGGTCTGAATGCACCTATAAAATGCGAGCAAAGTAATCTCGTTCTTGACCAACATTGCCCACCTCAATTTAGTGCTTAAAAATAGCTCGTATGACAATAATACTACGATCACAGAAGGTTTTTGGGCAATTCTATCATTTCATGTTTATAACTCAGGGATAAGTATAAACAATTTTGAGTAAATTGGTTGGGCAATGTTACCTACCCGTTTTCGCTCTTTTTCATACAAGGTCCACTAACGCAATTCGCAAATGCTAGGGTTGTCACTTTTAAGTAGATATCTTAACTAAAGACGTTTAACTTTTGTTCAAAGTATGAATATACTAGTGAAGTAAAACAGTCCAAAATGTATTATTTGTTTTAATGCAATAATAATAAAACCGTTTTTTGAATGGCAATCAAGATAATATTATATTGATATAAATATCAGCCCACTAACGAAGCAGCAGACACCGAAACTGGCAATTGAGAGTATAGTTATTGGTTCCGAACATTTTGTACACGTAAAATAAAATAACGGAGTTATAAAAACGTAATTTACTGAAAAAAACATTACCCTCCGCTATTTTCATAAAGTGGTAAAACTTGAAAGTGACAACTGTAGGCTATTTTTCATGATGGGCAATGTTTTCAATGTCCGTTTGCTAAAGTACTGGATAAAATTGCCCAAAGGCATAACTTATTTTCTGATTAGCTTTTTCCAATAAAACAACTATCAATGTAATCTACTGTTGTCATTTTATTACAGGTCATGGGTTTTTTTTCATTTAATACCACCCTTTTTGAGAAATTTATGTCTATATTTTGCCAAGATTTTGCCCGCCAAATAACCAACCTCACTCAAGAAGCTTTATACTAAAAATAGTTAGGCCGCCATAAGAATGTAATTTTTTTCTATAATAACCAATTTATTTAAAATTCAAGTTTTGGGCAATGTTTCCCCTGGAGGCAAAGTGGGCTAATTTTACGGTAGTAATTCTATGTGTATTTAGCTATATTTTACTGAAACCTGTATCTTAATACCTATAGCCAACTAATAGTCTAAAATTCACGATATTACATGGTTCTATGTTGTGGTCATATAACTTACAAGGGCAATAAGGTTCTATGTTTGTTTGATTGATATTATTGTAAGTGATTATATCATATATAAAATGTACTTAATATTTATAGTCATATACATTGAATTTAGGCTGTGTGGTGCGGCAGTAACAATATATTTGCCACCTACCAAGTTGGAGAACTTTTCCGATGGGTGTTATAAGAGTCGACTAAGGGACGGTACTACGCTGATCCAATTATTTGAGATAGAGGAAGGGCAGCAGCCTCATCATAATGGACACATTACTGCAATCACCAATCCGTTTGCCCAGCGTGGCTATTATGGGCATTATGTCATTTATGTCCTACCTAATGTACCCATACGCATAAATAAAATAATAGAAGAGGCCCACGTCAAGACCACTGTTACTGTATTAGACTGATGATGTGATATTGAATTTGATAAGAAGGTATCCTTTTACCATTAAAGTGTATTTATCTCATAAAATCATCTATAGGTACTCATATCCATCAGTATAAGCATAATAATCTTATTATAACATCGATCGACCGATCTTTTTATTAGAGAAACGTGGCCTGCATGCATCGTGTCACTTATATAATGGTGTTTCATACTTAATCGCTCAAATCAAACTAATGAGGTGCCGTGTTCCACAGCCTTAGATGCCATGGACCCTTTGATATTAAGACACCTGAATGGATGCCTTGGTATACCAGCATAGAAGAAAGTGGAAGATGCCATGCCAGAGGACCTAACCCGCGTATGTGCCAGCCATCCTGGAACCCTTTGATATAGCAAGAATCCTTTTCCCTTTGAGATAGCAGTGATGAGTATTTGTTGCGTAAAAGCCTACCTCAGTGCGCAAAAGTACTCGTTATCATCAGATCAGCTGCGGTCATATACTCATATGCTGACTCCAGCGGCAGCGGTGAAACGCTGGAATGTGGAAGACCAAGCTAACCACGAATAAATAAATACTAATGTATATAGTCTTTTTCCTTTTTTAGTTTTAGTAGGTATAGGTACACACGCCAACCCAGTTAACTCTATCAAAGATTTCGATTCTGGACCGTGTACGTGTTTCACTTAGTCGATTTGACCAAACTTTGATTCGAAATATAACGCTTATTTTCGAATAGTCATGTCAAATCTCCATAGTACTTTAGCACTACATACATATATATATATGTATATGTATATATATATATATCTGAGAGAAAGCGTTATTCTTCGAATAAAAGTTTGGTGAAACGCAGCCTTAGTTTTATTTTCAGTGACGTCTCAATTGTTTTTTCTTAAAATCTTGAGTTGGTCCCGATCTGTCTTTGTCACCCATTCTTGATTCGTCATTTTAACTGGGGTCAACTATATCAACTTTGGTAATTTGTTGTATTGTCTATTTCATATTGCTCATTTAAGCCTTCGTCAACATCTTCTTTGGGTGTGTTGCTCTAACTACTATCTTGCTATACTATATGCTAACTATAAAAAATTAGTGACACAATCAGAACGGCATCAATTTAAGAACTTGACATACGACGACTGAGAGTACAGTTCGTGAAATATAAATTGGTAACTTTCTACCTACATTATAGTAAAAATAAACGTTCAATTTATATTTCTCGAACTATACTGTACGCTTAGCACATGATTGCTATATCAGTATGTTATCGCTACATGTATAGATTTTCTATCTTTTACCAACAATATGAATAAAAGGGAGATGGATAATCTATCTCGCGGCGACATATTGTCGCACTGATCCTGTGCTAAGTTTACTGAGACGAACTATGACGATACCGCTGTCAATACAATTTTTACCTCATAACACTAACCTTTTCAATACCACGGCAAAAACAGCAGCTGTCACTCCATCCACGCCACCAAAGTGTCACAAAGGAATTTGTCAAAAACTATAAGCAAGTGCGGCTAGGTCTCTATTGATCTGTGACTTGTATATCGGTCTTTGGCGTTGAAACAGTGTTACCAACATAACCGTTATCGCCGTCCACAAGGTTTCAATTAGATTGGACAATGACTGATATATTGGTAGGTACTGATTAACAAGAGAGTTTCAACGCCAAAGACTATTTGTAAGTCACCATCCACAAAATAATATGTAACTATGCACGTGCGTAAAGTTCAAATTTAGCTTTTATAGTTTTACGTGGCGTTGAAAAGGTTGAAGCAAGTCACCAGTCAGCTATTTGGAATATAGTTGATTTTTGTGGTAAAACATGTTAGTTTATTGGTGTCTGCAAATGACTTTGCATTTATTCGTAACTCTTACACGCATCCAGTCCAATTGCCTTATTCATAATTCATAAAACATCAAGACACATTAGTTAACTGTGTTGGCGATGAAATGATTATATGAACAGGTTGTGTAGCCAATATGCCAATCGCTAACATTCAGTCGCGAACGAAACTCAACTGTCTTCGTCACACCAATAAGAAAGAGTGACAGAGAGAAAACTACGATACACTACCTGCTCAGCGTAGCGTAGCGATTGGCACCAAAGAGAATAAAATCACTAATTGGCACGTTAGCTAACATAGCTACGGACTCAGATCTATCGACCTCTTTTGAAAAGCAAGTTCAGTTTCTCAAAAGAGGTTGGTGACAGATTGCAAACTCTGAATTAACAAGCAACTCGCAGCTACGCGTCTTTTTTCAATTGTATAGATTAAAAAGAGAAGTGTGGCGGCAAGTTGATGTTAAACACAAGATATGCTAGCCTTGCTATAGGAATTAACGTGACTGTAATCATAACATTACCTCCTGATAACAGTAGGTAAGGACATTTTTTCGCCGCCAATGAATTGATATAACTGATAATAGTTATTTGTTATACAAGGGTGCAAAGTTGTATTTTACCCGCGAGTATGAAATTAAAACACGAGCAAGCGAAAGGATTCTATAGTTGAACCACGAGCGAAGCGAGTGGTTCTAAAATAGAATCCTGAGCGCAGCGAGTGTTGTAACATACGAGAAGTAAAATACATTTGCACCCGTGTGTAACACAAAACTTTTCCCCTCACTATAGCGAGGAAACTCAAAAAAGGTAATTATTTGTTCACATTACAATCATCATCGGGTTAGTGATAATAATTTTCCAAATGCATCATGTATTTAATGCAAGATTTTGTCGCAGTAAACTTAGCACGAAAAAATAAACGCAGCACGATTTTAACACATTCCTGTAATTGCACACCAACGCCAATGCATTATTAAATCATTCTCATTCATTATTTTAACAAAATTATAACATAACACCCTGAAAGTTGTTTAGTTTACTATTTTTATGCGTGTTCGAGTCGGTAAATAAAGATTATAACCTATGATATTCTTTGACAATGTTGACGTTGACATTTTCTGCGTTTTGTGATTGCATCTAGTCATCTTATCATCATTCACTAAAACAATTGTTACTTAAGGAATTCGGCTGCAAAAAACTTAAAACAAGTAAGTCCGTTTTAGCAAATTTTACAGGAGAGCCGAAAAACGATTTTTAAGTTGAAATCTCATTTTCTACAAAAGTATGCAATTTATCAAATTTTTGTTTTGTGGAAAAGATTTCATAGTACAATATCTTTAACATGTGAAATTTTCAAGCCTGAAACTGAAGCCGTTGCGAGTAGCCAGCTGAAAATTGGTTTTAACTTTGTCATAAAATAAGAAAAAATAGTCATATCGGTCTTAAAAGCAAGCAACGCACGACTTGCTTGTTTCTATCGTTGGCTACACGTCCGTAAACCTATGTAATTGTCTATTATGTTTATGGAATTAGTGTAGATTGGATAATCATTATCATAATTTTCACTATGAATGATTATACATATTTGATAAGTAAAAAAAAAATTATATTAAAAAAATATTTGACCTTAATCATATTATGGTTACCTATACATGTTCATTACATGTAATTACCCTGAATTATGCATGCAAATTGCATATATTATACCTACAATTACTTTTGTGATTGATTTTTAATGAAATAATACTTTTGTCCGCCTCCATAGCCTAGTTGGTAGTGGCCCTGCCTACGAAGCTGGAGTTTCCGGGTTCGAATTATATTCGGGCAATTATGTGTATTTATTTATCACAAATATTTGTTCCTTGGTCATGGCTGTCTATGTTTTTAAGTATCTTTATGTATCTATCTATTACATAATTATATCGTCGCCTAGTACCCACATAACAAGCCTTAGTTGAGCTTACCGTGGGACTAGGTCGATTTGTGTAAGATGTCCTAATATATTTATTTATTTAATGAAAGGAACTTAAACGTGGTGCTAGAAAAACTAAAGTCTATCTCTGGGACTACAAAGGTAAAGTCATTTGCAAAAAAAACTACGTAAGTCGGCTTATACTTTAATCAACATTTCAAACTATTAATTACATAAATACATCTTAACCGGATCTGGTCATACATAACATACCACATGCGATATGTATCTTGCATCATGCCTTCATCGCGAACCAAATCATCAATGTTATCTGACTCGACCAAATCATGCTGAAAAGGTTGTCGGTGGATAGGCATTAATGGGACTAATTTATTAATTATTTCCGCCTTGTCCACGTAGTCGATTTGGTCAAGTTGTATTTAATATGAGTAGTAGATACCTATTTTTTGTTTTAATTTGTAAGAATTCAAAATGCTCGTGTTAGTACAATAAACTTCAATAAAGTAAATAATTACAAACAAACAATGTGTACAATGTAATACTTACTTCATAAATACTTTCTTCTCCCTGCGCTGATTTTATTTTATTATTTTCCATGACTTTGGACACTAAACTTTGCAACTATTATTCTGTTATAAAACGATTATTGTTCTTCGTTAACCTTTACAAGATACAACTCACAAATCAACAAACTGACTGTGACAGTTCGTTATTAACAATATTAGCAGGGTATAAGTGCACTTTATACGTAATATTGTGGGTAAGTAATCAACATTATTATAAGCCTAAGATCATAGTGACAAAGTTAAATCCAAGTGTGTCGCATTTATAACAAATTTAAAGTCAAGTAAGTCGGAGTTGTTCAACAATCGGACTGCGATAAAAACAAGTATCTCGTGGAAATATGTTAAATACAATCAAGTCGAATTGACACGCTTGCTTTTAGGATTGTTAAGACTGACTCACTTGCATTTCGCTAGGTTTAAGTCACTGAAACGACTTACTTGGATTCGTGTTTTTCAAATAACTGAAAAATTAAGCTATCTAAAATTTTGAAAAAAATCTGAGTTGTGCGTCTTTATGTCAGGAATTCAAAAAGTCAAAAATCAAAATTTCGCCAAAACCGGACTTACTTGATTATAGTTTGGCACAGCCGAATTTTAGGATTTATATGTTAAAATCATCATATTATATAAAGGTTTGTATTTTACACTAAATTCTCAAACAAATTATTTCATTATCATTAATATGGAACAATTTCCGTGAGCATTTTACGTTTTGTTATTCCAAAACCAAGTTCATTACTTTGCCACACAAGTGAATAATATGCGTTTTTACACGTTCGTATTAAAGGATAAACGAGCACTTTACGAGCTAGTGAGGGGAAAAATATATGTTCGTTTAACACTACGAAGCTGATACCTACTTACTTTGTTGAGTTAGTTGTTTACATGCAATTTGTTGCTTGGCGTGTGTTGCTCGCTTTTATTTTTTGACGTGGCGGTGAAAAGGTGAACGAAAAGGTGACACTTTGTCACTTAAATTGATGGCTTTTCCTTTTGACATAGGATTTAAAACAAATTGGCAGATTGTAGTGTATTGCGTCCTTTTTCCTTAACTACGTTCGGTTATGCGTTTAAATTTGGAACAGATTTTAAATTTCTAGTGGGTCTCTATTCCAGTATCCATAAATATTAAAATAGTAAACGACACGAAACGTCATTTCAATACGTTTTCCTTATACAAACCATACGACATTCAATCTCGATTAATCGGAGAATAGGCACCACATGTGATTGTCTATTTGTTCAAATCAATTTTGACAGGAAAACCACTATTATTCCGTTCCCAAGAACACTAAACGTAGCGTTCGCGGCCAAAAACGTTTGAAAGAACATTAACCGTAACGGAAACTTTATAAGAAGAACATGACATGACAGTTCATCTCTTACAACAGAATTAGGAAAACCGTTATTATTCCGTTCGTTGAGAACAGAATCGGCCATTAAGCGTTCCGTCAAAGAACATTAAGAAGTATCGGTTAATGAGAACAAAAACTTTATGATTATGGTTTGGGGTTGACGTATGGTAACGGTTTGAAAATAATAACGGTTTCCGATCCCTGTGTACTATTATGTTCAGATTGCAATTATTTACCAAGATAATCAACCTTTTTTCAAATATACGTTACACTTATGTTACGAATACGTTACATTTTTACAAAACGTAACGTATTTTTTATGCTACGTAACGAAAATATGTGATAAAGGGAAGTGGACACAGAAATTTACTAATTTAAATGAGTTTTATTAGATTTTGAATGACAGCATACTGTAACAAGTGTTTGCGAAACAAATCAAATTATTTTGTTATTTAGGTATTTTGATTTGCGTTTTTAGAAGTAATCATCTTTTTCCAATGGGTAATGTTACCCCCCTAGGGCTAATGAAATACAGTTTAATAATTATTAACGCGTTTATTAGTGTTAATTAATAACAGTTCATTTTCCATTTAAGCATTTATGGTGATTTATTTTACTTTATTTAATTCCAAAGATTATGGCATTAAAACATTTGTAAATACTGTTAATTTAAGTAATTACTAAGTTTGAGAAATTACATTATATGGGTTGATTTTTATATTTGATTAAAACAAGTATTTAGCGATAAAAATATGTTTTTTTTTACGACCTTTGTTTATTCAAAGTTCATACCAGTATGAGCTGAGCTTTATAGTAACTTTTGTTGCGTTTTATGGTAACGTAACGTATTTTTTTTATGTTATGTCTGTGTCTCATTCGTTAAAATCCGCGGCCTTACCCATATTATTGTATACGTTTCGGCTTTGTCCAATGGCTAAGGACACACTGTATTAAATATGGTGACAAATGTATTCTTACTTCCGTCACCACACGGTATTTGTGTACACAAACTATGTATCAGTAAATACTACTTACTTACTCGTATACTATAAAAAATGTAAAGATTACTTACGTTTCACGTAACTATCCATTCATATCTGGGTACATTATAGCCAACATTGCAGAGATACATCAGCAACTTTGCGAGGCGCGCGGAGGAATTTCGATTTAACTATTACCTATTTATTCCTTGCCCACTTTTTACGTCCTGCTTAATATAGACTCTGAAACAATCAGTAATATGTCAAACGTTGATCTACCAAAAGAAACATCTGAGCAGATGAGAGAAATTGTCTCAGTCAGTCCTACGTTATATTTTATTAATTTGAAACCCCAATGACGTCTCTGTTATTCTTTTTCGTCGCCTAGCAACCGAACGGCAGTCGTAATTGTACATGAATTGTACCTATAGGGCGGCCGGATTTGAAAATTTGCAAATAGGTGAATAGTGGTGCTAGTTTTATATTATCGTATATAAATATAAGCGTTTTTACTAAACTTTACAAAAATAATATTTACAAACACTACATTAAGCTCACTCCATTCCACGGATACATATTAATACCATACAAATATTTCTCCAGTTGACAAACAAAACTAACTAAAATAACAAATACGTACTCGAAATAAAGCTCGTATCTCAGTTACGATCTGATTCAATACTGACATACGAGGTTGCTAAGAGGAGTGTCAGTTTTGGCTATTAGACGACGATTTACTTGTATGCTAGCAGATATACGATATGAAAGTGAAAAATTTGTATCCAGCTGTGGTCATAAATGTATGCATACCTAATATTCAAATCGTTTCATCATCATCATCATCAGACTATGATAGTCCACTGCTGGACGTAGGCAACTATGCGTACCTATAAACGCATTAGGAGGTAAATGCCCATAATCGCCACACTGGGCAAGCAGATTGGCGATCGCAGTAATGTGTCCACTATGATGATGCTGCTGCCCACCATCAATATTTTATCAAATAGTGGTCAGTGACACTTCAATCCCTTAGTCGACTCTTACCACACCCGCAGGAGGAGTTGGGATGGTGACAAATGTATTGAAATCGTATAAATAACAAGAATATAGAAAATACAAATAAATAACTAGGAATGTATTGCAATTTACAGGGAAACACGGCTAAATAACTAGTAGGTACCTTTGTGCCATTTCTGTAGGCTTATGATGGTTTGATGGTACCGTCTTTAATCGTTTGTCGTTATTGCCGTCAGGTTCTAACAAGTATGTAAGTGCGTAAGTGAGGCGTAGCACGATAAATAGATAAAACGGGTCCATCATAAGCCCCCTGGAAAGAGAATATAAGTATAATATTGTAAATCATTCTAGTTTCAAACGAAAAATCAATAAGTTACGTTTCCGAACTTATTTATGTGCAGTTCCGCTCATTTTTGGTTCTCGTGCCGAAGCTGCCGCAGGGAAGTATCGCGAGTGCAGACTTCTGGCTGAAGGGCGCCGTACCTCGGCAGTTCTTTTTGTGTTAATGCGGTAGGATCATGGTGCGGCTACAGTTTGACAATGGAAAGCTGAGCTTAAAGTTTATGTACTTTGTAGTTCGCGAGGATTTGGTTTTTACTGTTATACTGTAGTATAACTTATTTGAATAAATAAAAAATAATAAAATAATTGAAATTAAATTGAAAGTACATTCAATATTGAATGTACTGAGAAGATATCTACATACTTTCTTACAAAGTCTTACGGCCGCAGAAATCGCGGTGGCGGTAGAGATTTTATTCCACAAATCAACCATTCATTAAAGACTCGTATCACTTTTAATATACCTATTATTATAATTATATTAAGAAACGTATTATATCTTTCTTATTATTATCATAACTAAATTGACATCCTATCGTTTTGACTTCTAGCCGTCACACATGTGTTTTCAAATGATGTAATCTGTTGCCAGAGTATAGAAAATAAACTCCATTACACCAAATCGTATCCGTAAACTTCTTTCATTTTTAATCGTTTCTGCGAATGTAGCTTATACGTGTTCGGTAGTATTGAGTTTTATTTAGAATCAGTTGTTATAGTTTTCTTGTATTCGGTCATAAAAATAACAAAAAACTTAAATAAATGAGGGAGTTCGAACGAATTTCTTCGTATTGATTTTCCCTACTTATTTAAAGACATTTTGAGTACTGGCATCCCTTGACGTATATGTATACATAGACTTATTAATTTAATAGACCGAGTCTATTATATCTGTGGGTGACGCCAGCAATGCCTGTCAACGATCTTTGTTTGGCTATACTAGTGCACCTAAACCGCAAATAGTAAAAGTGATTAAAATAAAGCTTTTCATGTATATTTCTGTTCGATAAGTGCACGGAATGTGATAAAAGTGATGACTTGTGTGGTTCCATGGTGTAAAAACCGCCAGGGTTACCTGAATGAACAAAATAAAGACATTACGTTTCACCGGTAATTTAGTTTTGACTTGAATTTTAAAATTTCGAACCTTATTAAGGTAAAAGTAACTGAAAATCTTATTCAATATTTGTTGCCGGATACATGTGTGTAGCTTTGTGAATTAACCATTCGTATTTGCATTCGTAATGTAATTATAAATAGTGGGATTCAAATATTTGTATTGCATAGTGTTGTACTTAAGCGATCGATCGTGATATCGATAAATCTATTGATAGCCAACTCAGAAAATGAATCGATGTTTTTAATTTCCAACAGGTTTCCACAGGACACTGAACAAAGGCTAATATGGGTCAAAAATATCAAAAAGGCAGACGACTGGTGCCCTAAAAAGTATTCAAAAATATGCTCCGCACATTTTTAAGCTGTTGTTTCAGGCAAGGGCGTACCCATAAGTGATTACATTCTGACGTAGTACCCACCATATTTGGTAATCATCCAATGTCATGTCAACCAGAAAGTAAAGTAAGTTTAGTTTAATAATGACACTCATGTGATACTTGTGTAGACTGATTAATTATAAAGAAGCCATCATACGAAAATTGTTAGGTATGCTTTAAGGGATGATGAGTTCCGTAAAACATGTTATAATGAGGGTTTTCTGAAATGCCGTTCATCAGGGCGGCAGCACTGAGGCGTCAGGTCCAGAAACTTGTCTAAATTCTCAGAGCGCCTATAGTTTCGTGTTTAAATGATTTGTACAAGTTAATAAAATTATGTAAAAAAATAAAATGACCTTCTTCTAGTTAGTTGTTCTTTGAGGCTAGGTAATTGTGTTTCTTAGCGGGACCTTACCGCTAAGTGGCGCCAACTAGTGGCATACGTTTTAGACAGAACACTTCTTATGACATTTTAATTAAAGAAAATATTTCATTAATTTTGTGATTTTATTTTTATCCTAAAGTGTAGATTTAGAAATCATGACATATTAAGGATCGCAGAAGATCGTGATTCTGGGTAGGAAATAAGGTTTATTCGCACTGTTCATCGCTACCTAATTTGGTAAAAATATTATTATTGCCGATAAAAGCATACGATGAAGACTGGACAACACTAATAGTAATGACATTTTATCTAGTCAGGTTGGTAGCATTGTTCAAGAAAAATTAAGAAAATGGAGTCGGTGATATAATTCACGACCGAGTAGAACTACCTTGTTTGTCTCTTTTTCCTTATGGAATACATACTGAGATGGTAAAGGATGACAATAGTTTGTTCAGGTATGTCTTAATACACGGAATCTTCCCTATATTTTATCTGTGTATGTATATGATTTTATGTCATTTTGAATGTCAAAAAGAGCTGTCAACGGGAGCGATTTGGCGTGCGTCCGACCTCGAGGAGGCGCTCGCGCCATCTGAGTCAAAGGAGAATTTTGACTCGTGTCGCCATTTGTATGGAGAATATACGCAATTTTAAATTAAGGATTAAATTTCTTCGTTGTCTTTATGAGGAAAAATATGAATATGCCCTGATGCACTAATTCAGTTATCTGGCTTTTAAATTAACATGAATATTTTATGCCTGTTAAAGAAAAATATGCATTGCTTCGTGTTCGAAAAATATGCCATTTTTTGATTTTTCGGTACATTTAGAGCCGATTTCTAGGAAATCCATGTAAATATAAAATATAATATCAATTGGAGCCTCTGCATGGGTTCTTTCTAAATAAGTTCATGTAAAAAATATGTTTGTAGAGTAATATTTACTTAATAAATTATTTGTTCGAAAATAGGTCTAAAACGACAAAATCGGGAATCCGACCCTTAAGACCCGTTTGTCTGTAAAATATGAGTGATAATCGTGAAAGCTTAAATCAATCTTACAGTATCTTTTTATTGAAAACTACGAGTAGAAAATCAGTTTTAGCAAATATATATAATACAATAAGGAAATACAGTGATTTACATTGTTTTGATTCATTAAGTACCCAGTTTTTGGATTTTTAAATGCATGTTTCAATAAAAAGATACTGCAAGATATAGCAAATTTTTACCTTTTTTAAATACTTAACCAAACAGATTATAAAGAACGAATTTCGTAGAGTGGGGATAGAAAAAGAGCATTCGTTCCTTTGGTTTAAATCCACCTTTAACTTAATTCTTATCAAAAGTTCTTAAATATTACTTCTCGATGAACCCGGCTAACCGGCTAAAAAATCACCGGATAATATTTAAAAATTTAGACCCGTTTGTTGTAACAAGTATAATTGGTGTAAGCCGTTCTTGTGTAATAAATAAATAAAGTCGTTAAAAATTAAGCAAACATTTTTGGATAGACTTTTAGTATTGACGATAAAGTTGATAAGTATAATAAAAATCACCTAAGAAAAACTATTCAATGAATCTATTCTCAGCGGTTTTAAGGTACATAACTGTGTTTTTTTTTTAAATTACTTATTTTTCATTGATATATTTTTAAGGTCCATAACATAGATTACATTTCCATTATTTGCCATGTAAGTAATCGTGATTTGTGATAGGTCAACTTTGAATACCAGTAACGTTTACGTCTCTATAATAATTCTCCATAGACAAACCTAAATGCATTTTAATGATTTAATGATAATAATCAAGTTCAAACATCAGTCACGCTTCAACAAAAACTTAATATCCGTTATTGATACAACATTACCAGTTTTACATGGTAAAACATCGTAAGTAACTCCTAAATAGATACATTAAAATACCTTTTGCGATTGCATAAAATACCCCATTATTAAACATATGAACCAGAACAGAACGCATGAGAAC
>JALPQI010017676.1:0-26253 GCA_025490895.1 Thaumatotibia leucotreta | reverse complement strand
ATGTGTAATATTTATAATTTATCGCACAATTATCTGTTTCGTTGTTTATTATTTTTTGTATGATTATCAATATTTTTGTCTATTATTTCGCATAGTTAAGAAAATCCACTTACCGTAACAATCAATCAATAATTGAATTTTATATCATTAAAAAAGTTGGTTACAATATAGAAAAGCGATACTTTCAGCTTATATTTGTGTGCGATAGTCAAATTAATAAATTATCTATTGGTTTATAATTTTTTACTTACACATTTTTAAATGTAAATGTTTTCATCAAATTAAAAATAATTATAATCTGTACAAAAATTATCTAGACAAAATGATGAAGATACCATAGACTTAATTTAAAAAAAAATGTAATATTCATCTTAAATTTATAAAATAAATTAAGTGTAGGAGAGCCTATACTTAATTTTTTTCATAGAAACTAAATCATTGATTTAAATAATAGCAGAATTCGGACATTAACTATTGATTTTATTTTGACGTCAGTTACATTACATGCATTTCGATTCTTCTTAAACAATATGATCAATTTGTAAACTTGTAATGTTCATAGAAATTGCTAAAATTGTTAAAGAACCATTTTTATCAATATTTTCTATGGAAAAACCTCGGGCATCTTTTAGTTTTTCTTAATGATGCCCGCAAGACTAAAATGTTCGAGCTTTGTTTTTATATCTGGATTTAACTGGATTCATTACGATATTAACAAGCCTTTTGTTCTTTAAGTATGTACATTTTACTTAAAAGCTCATATAAAGGCTTTTTCTCATTTGACTCGTATGTTTGTCTACCTTTGAGTTTTCTTGGCTTGTTATTGTATAATAAATTATGAAGACGAAGAAAACCTGCTTACATCATTTAGAAGTATCATTAAAACATTTGTTTCATTAATTAGGTAACAATTAAAATAGTATTCATTATATTAGTAGAACATGTTTTTAGGTTACCGGAACAGGCACTGGTTTTTATTTCTCGGGTTAATTTTGAAAGGTCTATTAATGCAGCAGTGTTATTCTCTAAGGAAACCGCCTTGCTGTCAGCGCTGCGTCAGTGCTGCGGCAGCGTCGAGCCTAAAAATGGTATTCACTAATGTACTTTAAACGACACTAGTGCTCGGCGACGAATGCGGCGTGAGCTGGAACTACACTGCGTCGAGCAAGAGTTTGACGTTTAATGTATGAACTTCGTATTCTCTAACGAAAAACAGCGACGAACTCGACCACAACTTCGCTCACAGCCTCGATTCCTAATGTCAAATAAAACAGCTAGGATTTTAGACAAGGCTGTCTCGATGTCGAGCTCGTTGACGAACGCAGCGTCGAATGTGTGAATAAGAGAATAACATAGCAGGTTTAATACTTTCCCTTCGCATAAATGCACTGGCCATAAACATGCGTAGCAAAAAATTATAACAAACAAAATTTGGTGATTTTTACATTGAATTGCTTCATGAGTTGGCTTTCGTGACTTTTATAATATTGTCTCTATAATAGGTATCCCATAGATAAGCGTGCTCCACCGTAGACTGCATCATCACTTACCAGCAGGTATGATCGTGGTCAAACGTCTACGTCTATTATGATTTAAAAAAAATATTCAGGAGTCGATAACCTTTGCTACTTTAGATAAAAAATAAGATACCGTGTTAAACTTTTAATGGCTTTGTTTACTATACACTCAATTTTGTAAATTTCTTATGTACTGCTGTTGTGCCCCAAATAAATAAAATAAAATAAACCAAAATAATAAATCGGGAATCTCTAGAAATGGTAACGTATCCTATTATGACGTTTTAAGAAGTTAGTAGGTACTGTTAATTACATTAACAGCATGCACTTTAATACTTATACACAGTTTATTTTTTATTATCATTTGCATGACATAACTGTTGGATGTAATTTTTAATTATTTGTTAATTTGAAATCACCCTGTTTGAAAAACACGCATACCTACTCGTACTTCTAGAAATGTTTCTACCATTTACCTGCCTCTTTAAATTTCTTACTTCGCTACATACCGTTATTTGACGGGTGTTTATATAACAACGTTATTAAACATTCCCAATAAGTATCCCTGGGGAAATACGCTTACCACCTCGCCCGGGACAACTTTTAATATGAAAAATGCTATTATCATAACCACCACACACCATTTACCGTCAATCAATTAACTACGTTGTAGAAATGACACTTATTTTATAACAATAAGGTGCTTATTTGGCTTTCTCGGAGCGCAAATGTAAGTTTGCTGGAAAACTCTCCGTTTGCGGCTGACAAAATCAATTTCCCTACTTATTTACAATATCTTCTTTGTATTAAAGCTTAAAACCGGTATCTTTGAAATAAATAAGCGCAAATATAAGTTTGTTTACTCTGTTATATCTTTTACGCGACTTGACATCTTCTTATAGAAATTGTTTAGCATTCGACGCAGTTTTTTTTTCGATAAATATTAATAAGTTCGGTTCGTGTTTCTTTTGTTTGATTAATAAAGTTTTGTTGAGTTTGGTTTACGTGTTTTCACGGTACAATAAGCTGGTTGACTGACAAATCAAATCAGAAATGTTTTAAAATTTGAAAACTTAGTACATTTAAATATTGTATTCAAATAAACGGGCAATCCTTGTATGAGCATAATATATATTATTTATTTTCGGCTTCGGGGATCTAGGAGACGGCATTAATAATTTTGATTATTTTTGTTGATAAGCAGCAGTCTTTTAACAATAATCTCCCTTGTTATCCTAGAAAAAACGCGTATTTCGAGTATGCAAGGTTCTGGTTAAAGACATTTATTTACTCAAAAGAAATATACATTTCACTTAATGAGTAATTTTATGCAAATACAAAATGATAATTCGTGAGCGATTACAAGTTTTAAGTTATTCGTAACACAATTAAAAGTTAATACAAACGAAGGTTAAAGACGCACTATTACATATGTTCGCCATTCTTAGGTAATAAGTACACATACATTAGGCTAACAGACAATAAGTAGGTACAATTATAAACTTTGCGGTAGAAAATGAAAATAAAAAAAAATAAACAGGTAGAATTGTATTTTGTACTGTCGCGAAGCAGCCCTATCAACGGTCAGTTGCTGCGCTAGAGATAAGACATTGCCATTGCAATCTATTAACCAGGGGCGTATTTAGGTAACGGGAATTAAATTCAAGGTGTGGGTTTTTAGTTTTTTTTTGAAAGTTTCTATATTTGTCACATCTTTAATATCTCTAGGAAGATCGTTGTACATACGCGCACCTCGGTATGTTATATTATTATTGCCGAAGTTTTTAGTTCGCGGGAACGATAATGATAAGTTATCTGCATTTCGGAGAGCTCTTTTGCCACTTTCTTTATTGGTTTTAAATGATATTTGACAGTGTATTTTTTTGTGTATAATGTTTTTTATTAATATGATAGTATTATAAAAAAGAAGTTGATTGATGCTCATGAGCTTAGTTTTGGAATATACTGTTTGAGTAGGCGTTAAGTAATCTAAATGAAAAAGTTTCTTTATTAATTTATTTTGAATTATTTGTATTTGTTTAAGATTAGTTTTGCAGGCGGTTCCCCAAATTTCAATAAGATAGTTTAAATGTGATTTAACTAGTGAATTATAAATATTGTATCGGACTTGAAGAGGAAAGCAATTGACAATATTTCGTATGGAAGCCAGTACAGAAGATAATTTAGATTTAATTTGTTTTATGTGTGCTTTCCATGTCAGGCCTTCATCCAGTATTAATCCGAGGTATTTTTCTTGTGGCGATTGATTGATAGGGGTACCATTAACAGAAAGTGGATTGTGGCTGGGGTATTTTTTGTTTTTAGTTTTAAATATTATATAAGATGTTTTCGATGCATTAATTGTGAGCAGATTATACTGGAACCAAGTATGCAAAGTGTCTAGATCTTCTTGTGCCAACTTAACTATGTCATTTATGGAGCTACCGTAATAGAAAATGCACGTGTCGTCCGCGTAAAGTGATATTTCACCATGTAGCTTTAGAGTACTTATGTTGTTAATATAAATATTAAATAGAAGTGGTCCTAATATTGATCCCTGTGGGACGCCGCATTTGATAGGTTGTGCTGTACTTTTGTAATTTCCTATTTTAACAACTTGGTATCGATTTGAGAGATACGACGTTAGTAATTTATGTACGGTGCCTACTATTCCAATGCTTTTAAGTTTGTTTAAAAGGATTGAGTGACTTATTGTATCAAACGCCTTTGTTAGATCAATAAATACACCTAGGACTAGGTTTTTTGCATCGATACTTGATCTGATTTTAGTTATTAAATCTATAGTAGCAGATAGTGTGTTCGACTTTGGGCGGAAGCCGTATTGACGTTCAAACAGGTAATTTATTTTATTCAAATAATCTTCAATGCGATTGTAAACGACCCTTTCAAATATTTTGGACATTGTTGGTAAAACTGATATTGGTCGGTAATTACTCGGATCAGATTTTGTGCCAGATTTATGGATTGGGCTGACTTTTGCATATTTCAGTTCATCTGGAAAGACACCTTTATCTAAACATGCATTGATACATTTCGTAAGTGGTTGGATAATGTGATCTTTTATACATTTTAAGCACTTCGTACTGATGCCATCAAGACCTACACTGGAGTTGCTGTCCAAATCATCTATTAATTTAGAAATTTCTTTTTCAGAACATGGAGTTAAGATCGATAATTGATTAGTGGTAGAAGTTGGGCAATTGAGATTACTCGTTGAGTAGGTGTGGTATTGTAAAGGTATTCTGCGTGCTAAGTCAAGACCAATATTGGCAAAGTAAATGTTAAAAAGTTCACACACTGCTTCCCCATCAGTAATAGTCACACAGTTTTTTATAAGTTTAGGGGGATTAGGTGGACGTTTAATTTTGTTACAGGATAGTTCGTTTATTAAAGCCCAAGTTTTTTTTGAATTATTGACACATTTAGAAAATTTTTCGGTGTAGTACTTTTTTTTCGTGTTTGCTATTAATTGTGTAGTTTTATTTCTGAGTTTGTTAAAGTTTTCTTTGAGTGTGATATTATTTGGGCTAGCTTTAAGTGATTGCCATAGCTGATTTCTGTAATTTATGTGGGTTGTGATATCTTTATTGATCCAGTCACTGCGAGGTAAGTTAAGTATTTTAGTTTTCAATATTGTACTTTTAGTTATGCAGTATTTTATAAGGTTATACATTTTTTCGTAATTACTATTTTCTGAACCGAAATCTTGAGTTCCAGCTAGGTTGTACAAGGTTTTATAATCTATCGCATCATACTCAATACGTTGATTTTTTTCTAGTTTAAATTTTTCAATGCTAACAAATATTTGGACATGATCGGAAATTGCAGAGTCTATTAGAGAAATATTGAATTTATTGTCTGTTAGGTTGGTTAGGACGTGGTCTAGTATACTGTTGGTAGTCGCGGATTTCCGGGTCGCATAGTTTTCATCGATTTTATTCAGGAATGAAAATCCACATTCTTGCACTATTTCTTTGTATCTTTCTGTATGTACATCAGTCGATAATAGATTGAAATTGAAATCACCAAGTATTACTACTCGTTTTTTTCCTTGTAAACTCAATTCAAAATCCTCAAAAAATTTGTTATTGTTCGTATCTCCGGGTTTATATATTGCAGCAATATCTAAATTAAACTTATTAATGTGAATCCATAGGTAATTGTTGCCGTTTGTATATGATTCTTCTACAATATCATGTTTTAGTTCATCGTGAACAAAGATGGATACTCCTCCTCCTCTCGCGTCCGTTCTAAAGTTTGTGTAATGAGAATAATTTGTAATTTCCAGGTTTGTTTTGTCTTCTTTTGATTTTATCCATGTTTCACTCAATACGATTAAATGTATCTTACTTGGTGCTGAATGGATTATACATTTGAGTTCATCAAGTTTTCCCGGCTTTACTATACTTCGTATATTGGTGTAGAGAATATTGAGTGCCGTGTCCTTCATATTAAGGCTTTTGTATGAGTATGGGAGTTCGTATGTAATTATATCTTGGTCTTGACTTTCGTGCTGATTATTGTAATTGCTTATGCTTCGGAGTTTTTTGACGGGACCGTGGTAACAATTTTGGGGATGCCATTGACGTACTTTATGGTTATATCATTTTCACCGTTCTCTTGTCTATACCGAAGGTCTTGGCGCAATAATTTAAGTTGGTTCTGTTGAATGGGTGTAAGATCTGCATAGATTTTAATTTCTTTATTTTCGACTTTATTCCTATTCCGTAACAGTTGTTTCGGTGTTCGCTCGCAATCAAAGGAGATTTTCAGGGGTCGAATTTTCGTTGGGTCGTATTTCCCTAGGCGTCTGATCGTGTGTGGAGCTTGGGTGTTGTCCATAATTGATCGTGTTATTTTCAGAACTTCTATTTTGTCGTGCTCCTGCATTTCCTCTAAATTACCCTCAGCTCGTTCTGCTAATCCATGAATTATAACATTTTTCGCTCTATTAGAACGTTCACTAACCTCTTTAATTAAAGTTTCGTCGTCGTAGGAGCGCATTTTTATGCTTTCAGTAGATGTTGAGCTTTTGAGATTATTGATATCGCTCTGGAGAGACTTAACTTTTTCCTCTGTCATGGAAGTGTGCTGTTTAAGTTCTAAAATTTCCTGTTTGATCAAATTGTTATCTTCAGCAAGGGTATCTGTAGTTAGTTGTAATGTGTCTATTTTTGTTTTTATAAGCGACATATCCTCACGCAATGTGGTCAAGAATTCTTTTTGGTTTTCAGAGAAAGTCGCAAATAATGCAGTAATCTCCTTACGAAAAGATGACAATTCACCTGTGCAAGTGCAGTCCGGCCCTGGTGGTTGTTTACGCTTTCGAAGCGTAACTTGCATGTCCGCAGCATCGGCTTGTTGGAATTGCGAAAGGTCCGGTTGTGAACCATAATTACGTTTAACAGGTGATCTCTCGACACTCATTTTTGATGGTCAAGTGTTATGGTTTATTATTGGGTGCACTTACGCGCAGCGGCCGACGTGCGAAAGAGTTAAAAAATAACAACCGTCCTCTTTCCTCCAGGTGATTAGTGAAGTTGCGTACAATCGAAAAGGCGTAACCCCGATTAACCTTAGTTAAGCAAATAAGTTCTTGTATAGTTCACACGCGATAACTTTTTGCGCATTAGTTGTTTATTTGATTTTAAATAAATTTTGCGACACGTCTGCTTTCTAATGCTCACGAACTATATCTAGGTTAGCTCTAGCTGGCGAACCATTTTTTTTGTAGAAAAGATGGCAAATTTCTAATAATCTATGGGCATCCAACTTTTTGTGACTACGCGTTTCGTTAAATAAACGTATTTTTATGTAAACAACCACCGAAATAAAATTTAATAAAGCGTATAAATAAATAAAACAGACTAAATCCACTTTGTAAAGAGATCGAAACGATACGTCCTCTAAAAACAATACGTATCATGCTAACAAACAACGTTCCTATTTCAAATTCAAAAACAGAAAAAAAACAAAACCATAAGCAACTTCAATCGGGGCTGGATGTCATATTTTTCCGGCCAGTGACAAAGGCGCGCGTCAAATGGCATTGCGCGAACGTGTCTGGTGGCGCGGAAAAATCATCCGCGAATGACGTTCGAATGATTCGCACTCGTTTTGGAACGGGTACTTGCAATTTGTTTTTTTTTACTTTCTTAGATTCAAGGACAATATGGTGTCATTCATTAGACTGAGTCTATTTTATCTGTGGGTGACGCCGGCAATGCCTGTCAACGATCTTTGTTTGGGTATACTAGTGCACCTAAACCGCAAATAGTAAAAGTGATTAAAATAAAGCTTTTCATGTATATTTCTGTTCGATAAGTGCACGGAATGTGATAAAAGTGATGACTTGTGTGGTTCCAGGGTGTAAAAACCGCCAGGGTTACCTGAATGAACAAAATAAAGACATTACGTTTCACCGGCAATTTAGTTTTGACTTGAATTTTAAGATTTCGAACCTTATTAAGGTAAAAGTAACTGAAAATCTTATTCAATATTTGTTGTCGGATACATATGTGTAGTTTTGTGATTAAACCATTTGTATTTACATTCGTAATGTAATTATAAATAGTGGGATTCAAACATTTGTATCGCATAGTGTGGTACTTAAGAGACCGATCGTGATATCGATAAATGTATTGATAGTCAACTCAAAAATGAATCGATGTTTTTAATGTCCAACAGGTTTCCACTGGACACTGAACAAAGGCTATTATGGGTCAAAAATATCAAAAAGGCAGACGACTGGTACCCTAAAGAGTATTCAAAAATATGCTCCGCACAATTTTAAGCTGTTGTTTCAGGCAAGGGGACGCGCATAAGTGATTACATTCTGACGTACTACCCACCATATTTGGTAATCATCCAATGTCATGTCAACCAGCAAGTAAATTAAGTTTAGTTTAATAATGACGCTCATGTGATACTTGTGTAGACTGATTAATTTAATTATAAAGAAGCCATCATACCAAAATTGTTAGGTATGCTTTAAGGAATGATAAGTCCATAAAACATGTTATAATGAGAGTTTTCTGAAATCACCAGGGCGGGAGCAGGTCCAGAAACTTGTCTAAATTCTATGTTTATAGTTTCTGGTTTAAATATTTTGTATGAGTTAAAAAAAATACATAAAAAATTTAAATTTTATTTAAAAAAAAAACATTTACTTAGTCTTTCTTTGGGGCTAGATAATTGTGTTTCTTAGCGGGACCTTACGGCTAAGTGGCGCCAACTAGTGGCATACGTTTTAGGAAACCCTCATTATGACATTTTAATTAAAGAAAACATTTCGTTAACTTTGTGATTTTATTTTTATCCTAAAATGTAGATTTTGAAATCACGATCGAAGAAGATCGTGATTTTGAGTAGGAAATAAGGTTTATTCCTACTGTATTCGCTACCTAATTTGGTAAAAATATTATTATTGACGATAAAAGTATACGATTGAAGACTGGACATCACTAATAGTAATGACATTTTATCTAGTCAGGTTGGTAGCATTGTTCAAGAAAATGGAGTCGTTGATGGAGTTCACGACCAAGTAGAGCTACTTTATTTGTCTCTTTTTCCTTATGGAATACGTCTTGAGATGGGGTGAAGGATGACAATAGTTTGTTCATGTATGTCTTAATACACGGAATCTTCCCTATATTTTATCTGTGGTGTCATTCAAACCACCATGTACGTGTGGCTATAGACGAGAGTTGAAGGACGACGCAGAGAAAAGCATAATAAGAGAAACTAAAATGTGAAAATAAAAGCGTGGCAACTTATTTTTAAGAAAGGATAATTTTAGATTATCTTGAAGATTTTCGATGTTTATCAATAATAGTAAATTTTAGGTGGGTAAAACCTGGCTCCATCATTTAAGGTAAAGTGATGTGACAGAGAAACATAGTTGCGATAATTTCTCTTGTAATATAGTTCGGCGGTGATTTTACTTAAGGTGCGTTCAGACCAAAAGAGCATTCGCTGTTCTATCCCCCGCTCTACGAAATCAACCAATCACGTTTTGTGTAACGATCGAATTTCGTAGTGGGAGGTTAGAATAGCGAATGTTCGCTTGGTCTGAATGCACTTTTACATGAGGCACAGACAAAGATAATCTTATTGCCAAAATATGTTTTTTTTTAGAAAGAAGTTTTCTTACGCTATGTCTACATCGGTAACTATGTGGTATTTATTTCTGCCAAAGGCTTGCAGACTATACGTAGGTAAATGAATTTAACGATCTGTTAGACTTTCGTCAAAGTTACGGTCAGTTAAAAAAAGGCATATAAAAAAATATGGTTACTGGGTTCTAGCTCTGACAAAAGAAATCTATAAAAGCGATGCCGTAAATGAAATGAATCGCTGAAAGATTACAACGTTCACACTCCGTACTCTCGGAGTTAAGTATTTGTCTCTTTCTGTCTCATGGGATTGAAAGAGAACAGTATTTGTTAAATTTGAAATAGACAAATGACTGATAGCATAGATTTGCATGTGTGTGCTTATAAACCTTAGGTACAGTTTATTGAACCCAAATTGATGTAAAATCCTTTTTTTTTAATTGAACCCAAATCCTTTTTCGCGATTTCTTGGTTGTCTACATAGTCTACATAGTGTGACCGCATAGCGTAAACAGAAAATACCAGAAATGCACAATAAGTACCTATACTCGCATTATTTTACAACTCACCGAGTTCGCGATGCATTATGGGCGGCCACTCACTTGGTTATTTCGAATACCTATGTTTTGAGCTCTCGATAATGTCAAATTTAGAATACCGCAATTTTACCATCGGGTTTTTTTTTAAAAGGGTGTGCTGTATGCTTATCACATGATTGGTATGTCAGTATGTCGCCTCGAGATAGATTTTCCATCTTTTACTAACTATATGAATAAAAGAGGGATGGATAGTCTATCTCGCGCCGAGATATTGTCGCTCTAATCCTGTGCTAAGCCTACTGGTAGGTATTCAAGTATTTTGTAAATGAGCAAAATTTAATTTGGCTCGAAAAAAAACAATACATAGTTAAGGCCTTAAACAAAAATCACGAACGCGTCAGTTGTGTTACGAAAGCTAGTGATTCAAACTGTATGGTATAATCTGTTCAACAACCTTTGGCAGTAGAAAAAGGTGTCAGATTTAAAAAATGTAAGTGCGTTTTGTTGATCGCTCACAGAAAACTTTTGCTTTTTCACTCTCAAAAGTTGTTACACAAAATTTAACTTCGTAACACAAAACAAAATTATGACGTAAAATTTTGTTTTCGTTTAAAGGCCTTTAACTATTTTTTTTTTCAATCAAAATGTCTAAAGAAACCAAAGCATAAAGAGGTTGTACATATCGTACAATGACTGAACACGTCTCTATCGCTATAAAGGCGAGTTCAGACATTTTTGAACGTTCCAAACGCTACGATATATCAGATGGCGACTGCCCTCTGAAATATAAATTCGCAAAAAACAAAAGACGCGCTACACCTGTAGAACAAGATGTTAAAGCGACATGAAGCCAACATTCGTCTTCGCGTTCGAAATTTAAAATGTAGAAAGATGGAATCGTCTGCGCGCTGATTAGAGGGAGGGAAGGTAACCGGTATTAGGCCGTAGGGTTGTCACCATAGAATTTTCAGTGTTTCCGTGTAGCCTCACCAGCCGTTGGGTCATTGCAACCAAATGTAAAATCATTTTTGTGTCACGAAGTGAAATTTTATGTAACAAATTTTGGCACTGAAAAATGGAACCAAATTAAAAATTTCTATGACCGATCAACAAGACGAATCTATATCATTGTGATTTGCCCCCTTTTACTACTGCCGAAGGTTGTAGGACAGAGTATACCACATAGTTTGTATGACTTACTTTCGTAACACTATTGACGCGTTCGTTATTTTTGTTTTGATTAAGGTCTCAAATAAGTTATTTTTTTTTGCAATCCACCCAGTTGATAACACCCAGTTGGTCATGTCGTGTTTCTTGAATTTTTATCCATTTTATACAGTTCAGATGGTATGCATTGAATTTTCTCGACTCTTCCTTTTAATCAAATGTTTTAAAAAGTAATAAAGACAGAAAACACTATAAAGGAGTCGAGGAGGTCTAGGAAGAGGAGGAAGATGAGGAGGATTTTTAATTTATTTTACTCTCCTCAGTAATTATCAGCTCAGTTCCACATTTATATTTATATAATGATTCTGGCGCATTGGGCAAACATGATTGGTAAATTATCTTACCAAGTAATCAAATGAAACCTAAATGGGTCTACTATAGTTGATCAAGTACGTATGTACATAGTAATTTCAAAAAGTTAAATTACAATACAGGACAGAGTGATGTTATTTAACAAAGTGCATGCAAGTGAAATTCGAAAATCCTCATATTTCATTCCATAATTTAAATTTTAAGCATTCGTTCCTGAAAAACATGCTTGCTAACTTGTTAAGGTAAAACAAGTACAGCGTTTGATTCACCCTTTGGTTTTACATTTTGTGACAGCGACAACCCTAGCGGCGTAGCTGTGATTGGAGCATCGTCACGTGCCATGCCGCTGGGAAATCAGCTTCGGCCGTATTTACTTCGCCCGTACAACGTAGATTAGCGAAGCTACAGATACTACCCGTTACGTTATTACGTGATCAGCATCATTCGTGTCACACTGTGTGGTTCCTACAGTAATTTTAAAATAAACTTTATTTATTACATCATGTTTTTGTTTCAAAAAATATGTTCGAGTGTGTGTAACTCAATACTGTTATAGTATTTTATGCAACCCTTGTTTAAGAGAGGTCAAAAAAGGTGAGTGGCGTAGGTAATTAAAAGTAGCCGTAGGTAAAGACTCCTCGAGCATTTTTAGACTCAGTTAAATAATGTTGCATACAATACTTTTCTACGACCACACGCTTATATTCAAATAAAATTGTAAATTTGGGAAATTTTCTTAGTGAAACACATTTTTATTATTCATCAAAGTCGGGCGGGAGACGTCAAAATTAAAAAAAAAAGCTCCTTTATGGTTAACGATTCATCAGAAATTACATTTAAAATTAGGTTGGCAGCATGTATTTCATTGTCTTGAATACACGAGGTGTCTTAAAATCCAAAAACGCACTTCATGTATGCCCGAATGCGTTTATGGGGAATAAACAATATAGAGTTATCTTGACAACTGTAAGGTAGGAGCTTAAAGGTGTGTTCATGACTCTGTAAATTACAAATAAAAATACGGGAGCAGAAGAAAAAAAAATCGTTTATGAAGAAAAACATTACAATTTAACGACCTTTTTACTAGTTTAAAAATCGTAGCCCATTCGTAGCATGCTACGCGTTTTGTAGACCGGTCGGCCGCTACGTACTTACATGCATAGTGGTGTAGCATTGTTGCTAGGTTTTATTATTTCAATGGGGAAATAACAGTGAAAGCTTTAAAAAGGCCCATTAAAAAATATATAGCTGAATGTAGACTTTACATTTATATGTGAAAGTAGCTCTATGTAGGTATCCAAGATAAGCGATATGCGAGAATGAACGTGCTAGACAGAAATTAAATTACACACATAATATCACCCATAACATACACAACTTAGTTTGACCTAATCAGTAACACTGACATGACAACAGTCATGACCAGGGACCGCAACTTTGGTGCCGATGACAGACGAAACGTCTAGCTAAATACACAGTGTTGTTATCTAAATTATATACACTTAATCAAATAGGTATTAGCCTCTTTAGTTTATTAATATTAAAACTTGAGTTAAGAGTTTATCTACTGGCCATATACAGGGTGGAAAGGGACGACGTTCCATCCCGCTACCGACCGAGTCTACCAACCATTACGATGAACTTTCAGTATGGGACCAACATCGAAAGCGTACAGGCGACGTCAAAGATATAATTACGGTTTAGGTGCCAAACATGTATTTACACGACCTTAATGGCAAGGCAATAAAGTCGTGTAAATATATTTTTGCTTGCTAAATTGTAACGATATCTTTGACGTCGACTGTACATGGAAAATTGACTTTTCCATACTATTGAACTCTAACTAATCACTCACTTTGTATGAGGGGTTAATTTTTTTTTAATATTTCGATGTTGGTCCCATACTGAAAGTTCATCGTAATGGTTGGTAGACTCGGTCGGTAGCGGGATGGAACGTCGTCCCTTTCCACCCTGTATATAAACACAACTGTCTTTATCATGTTAAAACTAATGTTGTGGGAAATGACAACCAATTTCTGTTTAATTATTTTTCATTTGTAAAGTATAACCGAAATATTATTGTTTCGCTATGGAACCGTATTTGCAGATATTTCCTTTTCTGATTTTACAAAATGAAAAAATGCACTGCTCCTGTGACCAATATTTAACAGGAAAGCAAGTAATATAGAGAAACATTTGAAAACAAAAAAGCATATAGAATGAGAAGGAGGAAAAATGACACAGCATGATTCGCAATATACCAAGATATTGCAAATACCAAGCAATTCTCAATATTTCATTATTAAGAATTGAGGTATTGCAATGTTATTAAAAGAACATCCTATATCGGATTAAACGTCATAATGACGACATCGGCACCAAAGTTGCGATCCCTGATCATGACCATGACAATTGGGTACCTGAATTAATGTGGATGCAATACATTATTATGTATACAGAATTATGTATGAAAAAATAACATTTCCACTTTTCTAAGAAAGCCAATGTAAACAGGTTCCCTGACTCCTATGCTAATATACATCCTATAATATACCTATACTCTGGCCAACCTGTCAGTAGAAAAACGCGACAAATTCAATAATTTTAGCGCAAAGAGTTGGCTGCTACAGAACATTCGAATTTGCCGCTTTTTCTACTAACAAGCTGGTTGGCCATAGTATATGTAGCAAATTTCCACGCATGTGACCCACTATACAGCGTGTTTCTACTCTGTTGACATTGGCCGAGATGGCGAGTAGTGTTCCTTATCATAAATTTCAAACTTACACATTGAAGACACAATACTGAAACAACTTAATACAGCCTGGAACTCAATTACAACGATACACAACATTAAAGAGTAATTGCAAAGTCCTTACATATATGTACAAGTAATACAAACTAGCTTGCAACAGTTATAATTATTAAAATTTGACTAATTGTGCAATGTTGTAACATGGTAGATTTTTTTTTAAATCTATTTATTTAAATTTAATCCAAATAAATCAGCAATAAATTAGATAATCCTGATATTTTCTTCGGTTACCGCGAGGATTACTCATGAAATAAAACTATGAAAACGGATAAACTCGCGTATATTAACTAATTTTAACTTCATTCCGACGTTTCGAACACTTTACAGGGTTCGTGGTCTGCGGATGACTGACAATGGAGGAAATTAAAATTTATTGTCTGTGGTTTAGTAATTTTTCTTTGGTGGGTAGTTTTGTACTTATCTTTCTTATTTTGATGGAGGTAGATCTATCAAATTTCCTCCATTGTCAGTCATCCGCAGACCACGAACCCTGTAAAGTGTTCGAAACGTCGGAATGAAGTTAAAATTAGTTAATATACGCGAGTTTATCCGTTTTCATAGTTTTATTTCATAGATAATCCTGTTTTTATAGTGACGATAAAATTTAAGTGACAGTAGTGACATGACCGTATTTCGTATGATTAATGTTATTATTGAAAAATAAAAGTTTCGAGTGCCAGGATTTTGCGGTTTAAAGAGTTTAATGAAGTTGAAATCCTCTTTACTTATCATGTATCTGTGTAGAGGCTGTTCTGAAGTATTCAATCGTAAATCAGCAATTTCTCCGTTTACTGTGATGACGTTCCGAATGAAATGTTGCCCGAATGAAACATAAGCTAGAAATACCCAAGTCAACACATTCTATTCATCTATGTGCAGAAGGTAGAGAGAGAGACACGTTGTATAAATATTTAAATAGGTCACGTTGTCTCTATATTTTCCTACTCTGTGCCGCCCGCAGTGTCATATCGACGTTCGTCCGAATTTGCGCCGAACGCAGCCGAACACGAACGAACTACTCACGAACAACTCGAACAAGTGTGGAGTGTGAACGATTCGATTTACGAAGGATTTTAACGTATACCTACTTATTGTTTGCGAGATAAGAATTTTACAATAATGAGGCGCACAGATATTACACTTAAACGAAACTACTATATTAGAGGCTCGTGATATCATTTTGTTCATCTCTTCGGGTGTAGCCCGCGTACCTATAATTATGTCATAATCATTTAAGTTTGATTATTTAAATGTACAGTGCACAAAATTTGTCTAAATGTATAGTATAAAAAATCAAAAATACTTACTAAATAAGGAACAAATTTCTGCATAACTATTAATTTTTGCAATTTTACTAAACTTAGGTACTTTCAGGCAAATGTAGCTAATAACAATTTCATTAAATGTATTTAATATATAAACAGCACCGAAACAGATAAATAAATAGGTATATTCCCTAACTTCGTTACGTATTTTTTTGAATACGTGTAAATCGTGTAATATTACATAATTACCTTAAATTTCCACAAGTCTATAAATCTTGAAGAATAACTTAATAGCGGATGTCAGTACCATATTACAATAACTCAAACCCTCTTTACAAATTTATGTTCTCTATTACAAAATTACAATTACATCAAATAAAGCTAAGCTAAAAACCGTCCCGACCCCTCCAATCATTCCCATATCCCGCTAAACACATTTTAATTTACACTTCGCAAAATAAAATAAAAAAATCACTCTTAACTTTATTATGATAAGGTTCAAATCCCGAACAAAAGAATGGATGACATCTCTTAGTATTAAACACAATCATAGAAATGTACGCACCCGAAACCAAATGAAAAAGGTGTCAAAGATCGAATTTACGATTCATTATACTTAATCTGTACTAAAACGGGGGTGGATTTGAAAATTTCACAATCAAAAACAGACCTTACTTTATTTAAATAAAGTCCATATCACTTAAGGCTCGGCCACGTTTGATTTTCGAAAAATAAATCTATGTTCCCCAACTACTACTGAAAAACAACTTTATGACCTACGCAATAAAGTTGAA
The DNA here is from genome assembly GCA_025490895.1 of Thaumatotibia leucotreta. Taxonomy (NCBI): domain Eukaryota; kingdom Metazoa; phylum Arthropoda; class Insecta; order Lepidoptera; family Tortricidae; genus Thaumatotibia; species Thaumatotibia leucotreta. The sequence goes on along the minus strand of JALPQI010017676.1, from coordinate 9,649 downwards.
TCCATTTGAAGTAAGGCGATTCGATTTTCGAAAAAAGCATTCCAAGTGCGCACGCATGTAAGTGCCCATTGTGGCGGCAGATGGTCCGTTCGAATATGGAATCTAAACGTCAAAACTCACACATCTAAAACCAAAAGGTCTTAACCGCCGTGCATTTGTAGTTTTCATACGTCTTTTTGATAGCGCAGGTATGTTCATAGGTAGAAGGTACGAAGCGCTTGGTTTGGATAAGTTTTTACGCCGTTTTGATTTTGAATAGCTGTATTTTGATAGCATTTTTTTATAAAGCGTATGAAGATGGATCACTGAGTGCTTTAAGTAATTCGTTGTACAGAGGGTGGCAAAGTAATTAAGTCTATATGAATCAGTTGTCGTGTCAATTTGGGTTTATGAATAATATAAACTACTGTTTCGTGTTTTTATTAAGGCGTGGTTTTGGCTTATCAGTGTAAAATACTAACCTATTTGCGTTGACATGGATTATATCTTTAATATTGCGTTAATGTGTTGCTGGGTCGTTTCATTACCATATTCAGATTCCACCGAAAAGTTAAATAATTACGAACCTTCATATAAACTACATCTTAAACTCTATTTGATTTCTAAGGATAGGAATAATAAACTAACTATTTTCAAAAACAACATCTAATATATCTATGTAACATGACATACATAACCTATCCGTACAAGTAGTAGAGTCACGTGGGGTGAACGTACACATTACGCAGTGGGTAAGTGTATACGCAATCACATATTATAAATGTTTTCTCAAGATGCTGTTATTTTGTGTAATTATGCTGTTGCTGTCATTTTATGTGCATGTGCGTAAAAAGGGTTCTTTTTATTATTAATATTAATATAACATATGATAAAAATGCCCCCACTCTTTCCGTGGATATCGTAAGAGGTAAGAGTCGACTAAAGGATTCATGAATTTCATGATGTTTGGCAGCAGCGTCATCATAGTGGACACACTACTGCTATGGCCAACCCTAAGCGTGGCGATTATGAGCATTTACCTCCTAATGCGTTCATGGGAGGCCTTTGTGCAGCAGTGGACTGATATAGGCTGATGATGTGATATGAAAATGCAACACCTTCCTTGTGTTCTGCCATTAGGAATTTATTCTGGTAATTTACAACGCTTGAAGTGTCATCTGGGTCAAAATTATTTTCGATGTCTTGTTTCATACCACTCTGTCACGGTATTAAATAGTTGCTGTTTCAACTCAGTATATAAAAAAGAAACCGGTGCAATTGTATTTTTTTTTCACGCTAGGTTTTAATCCATACATCAAAAATTGTAAACAAAACATCATCTCATACAAAAATCACCACTGCGTTACGTTTTTTAGGGACACAAAATAAGACAACGAAAAGAATTTTGACCCATCTACAGCGCTTTTGTATGACTTAAAACGGGATATTTAGGTCACAATTCTTTTCGTTGTCTTATTTTGTGTCCCTAAAAAACGTGACGTGATTTTTGTATGAGATGATGTTTTGTTTCCAATTTTTGATGTATGGATTAAAATGTAGCGTGAAAAAAAATACAATTTCACCGGATTTTTTTTATATACTGAGTCGAAACAGCAACTAAAAGCGTGACAAAGTGGTACGAAACAAGGCAACAAAAATAATTCAGACCCATTTACCATGTAAATTGTAATTAATGTAATTATTGAGCACCTGGTATTTCCCGTTTTAAGTCACACTAATAATGTAAATGACCAAGTGAGCTTAAAAACTTATATAGCGCTTTTGTGTTAAAGCATTTTATTGCTAAAATTACTACATTCGGACCTCTAGCGTCTCTGGGGCCAATTCACAAACTAAAGTTGGTCAATAAAATTGTTGTTTATTCCAAAAAATCACAACTATCTGCGACCTTCATAAACATGTGACATTCTGAATGTGGTTCCCAAAAATGGAATTGTGGAACCCAAGAAGTTGGAAAACGTCGTATTTACATACGAAATTCGTATTAAGTTACGACGTTTTCTTAGTAAAGTACTGTCAAGTTTTCATATACGCATATCAGTGTTAAATGCCGGCGAGAGTGGAAAGTTAAAGGCAGAAATTAAGGTCAACCAAACATCATGAGTAATTTTAAATGCAGAATACTCCCAACTGCTAGTATGCTTCAATTGTTTTTCTTGTGCTTTCAGAAAATTTAAAAAAAAATGTAGGTGTCTTGACTGCCTAGTGTGCCTACCTGTTTAAAAATATTTTAGGTGCAGGGCGATAATTTAGAATGTCAGAAATGCTCGGGTAATTTTGCAAAGGGAAGTTTGATGTGATAGAAATAATGGTGATTTTTATGAGACTTTCGAAATCAGACTTTTGGAATTACCCCACTGCACCTTACGTGCATTGGTTTCACAGTTTCATAAAAGAACTTTTACACTTTGTCGTTCGTCTATTGCGGCCGTATAAAGGTGCATTCAGACCAAACGAGCATTCGCTATTCTATCCACCACTCTACGAAATCAACGAATCACGGTTTGTGTAACGATCGAATTTCGTAGAGTAGGAGGTCAGAATAGCGAATGCTCGTTTGGTCTGAATGCACCTAAGGATTATGATTATGAAATATGACGCACCCGACATTGTTTGCATGCGGCGAACGACGCAGTGTAATTCCCGCATTATGAATCAAGAACGCTACCTCCAGCAAATCAGTCTCTTATTATCAAACCTGAATCAGAAGGGGATTCGGAAGTACTGTTGACACAACAAATGACACAACATTTACCAAGAAAAGACTTGTTTATAGATGTAGTGAGTGATTAATTAATCTATTGTCTGTTGTAAGTTAATCTGTTGTAAGTCACTGAAACTATGAATATACCCCAGATTGACGTATGTAAGTATACACTGTTGTGTCAACAGTACTTTCGAATCCCATTCTAATCGCGGTTTGATAATGTTATGTGATTGGCTGGTTGTGTGAGTTGGTGCCGTTGGTGGTTTCTTGTTGGTTGGTATATTTGGGTGAATCAACTTTTTTCTGTCTGTTATTACCAGCGTGACTCAGGCGACCGTAACCATGGAAATAACATAGGTACAGAAAAAGTAGATTCACCCATTTACCCATTACAATTTTTTGCCGAATTCAGAGCCATCTAGGAGTAAACTCGCGACGTAATAACGGCCGAGATTAACCTCCGCCTCCCCTCTTGGCTTGAGCCTCACGGGACCGCAAATGTGCCGTAATGGTATAAACACATATTTTCAATCCTACACTATTAGCGTTTTACTGTTTGAGGTTATGAGTTTTCAAAATGGCGGGTGGATTTAGGAAGCCTACTACGAATATCCTTACTTTGATCGTAGATCATAGACAAAACATCAGATTTTTTTTATACTGTAGCCATACCATGAGTTGTAAAGTAGAAGTTACGTTAGGTTTTACTCGATACGTAATGCATTCCATCGCGCTCGCACTAATATATTGGAGCGAGTGCGATGGCCGTATCGTATCAAGTAAAACTTAACGAAACCGATACTTGGAAACTCATGGCATGCTACATGGCCTAAAAATAAGTGCATATGCTCAGGGATCGACCCTTCTGAAACTTCCGAAAACCGCCTAGGGAGCCTAACTAAGACTACTCTTGGACTCTCTTCCTAAAACTTCCTAGGCACCGATGCCGTTATTTTTTGGCCACCTTGTATACTTATTTATATGTAAGATCCGCGTGGGCCAACACAAATTTCGTGTATGGCTGGGATTATACCAGTAAGATCTTACGAAGGTAAGTATTAAGGACGGAGCTATACTCTGTTTGGTTTGCTGTTTAAAAAAAGGTAAACAATCTTGCAGTACGAGTATCTTTTTATTGAAAAATGCATATAAAAATCCAAACTATCAAGAATCAAAAACAATGTAAATCCAGTGATTTACATTGTTTTTGATTCATTACGTAGGTACCTAGTTTGGATTTTTATATGCATTTTTAGTAGGTACTAAGTAATGAGAGAAGAAACAAACAGAGTATATACTAAGTAATGAGAGGTGAATATCACTGTCTCAATCCTTAGTATAGCTCCGTCCCTACAACTTACGTGAAAACTCACAGGTGTAATCCCAGGCTTCCATAAGTTCTAGATTATTGGAGAAGACGGAGCTATACTAAGGAACGAGAGGTGAATATCACTAACATTCCTTGGCATCGCTCCGTCTCTACAACTTACGTATGAATGAACTCACAGTATATGTATAATCCTATGGGACCATTCTTGGGACCTAAGTCCCAAAACCTCACAGGCAACGAGAATGCCCTTGTATCTTGATTTATATATAAGACCTGCGTGGGTGAAACTGATTTCGTTTATGGCTGGGATTACGCCAGTAAGCTTACATAAGTTCTAGGGACGGAGGTATACTAAGGAACAAGAGATGAATACCACTAAGCCATTCCTTGGTATCGCTCCGTCCCTACAACTTACGTAAGAAACTCATAGTATTAATTCCAGCCTATGGAAAGTATGGAACTATTCTTGTGACCTAAGTCCCAAAACTTCACAGGCAACGGGAATGCCCTAGTATTCTTATTTATATGTAAGACCTGCGTGGCCTGTGGGATTATTATTGGGACCCAAGTCCCAAAACCTCACAAACAACGAGAATATTCTTAACGTAAGACCTACGTGGGTGACACCACGTCCCTACAACTTACGTAAGAACTCACAAACGTAATTCCGGTCCATTGAGACTATTCTTGGGACCTAAGTCCCAAAACCTCACAAGAACCGCGAATGTCCTTGTTTCCTTGATTACATGTAAGACTTGCTTAGGTTTTACTAATGTCGTGTATCAATAAGTGCGCCAGTAATGACACATCGTCATTACTTAACTGCCCCTCCGACGCATTATCTCCGTAATCTGTTGTCTGCGAGGCTCGGGTTTCGCGCCATTTGGCCAACCGGTCGTGTAATAGCTCTGCTTGGGGGCAGCGTACACAGCGTTGTTAGGGGTGTACAATAATAAAATCATCATCATCATCATCATCAGCCTATGATAGTCCACTGCTGGACGTAGGCCTCTCCTATTAACTATGCGTATAGACGCATTAGGAGGTAAATGCCCATAATCGCCACGCTGGGCAAGCGGATTGGCGATCGCAGTAATATGTCCACTATGATGACGCTGCTGCCCATCATCAATATTTTGTCAAATAATGGTCAGTGACACTTCAATCCTTTAGTCGACTCTTACGACACCCGCAGGAGGAGTTGGGGTGGTGACAAAATGTATTCTTACTGCCGTCACCACACGGTCGAATAATAAAATAAAAACAAAAAAACTTTTGTTTTTCTTTCCTAACCGTTTCCGGCCATTTCGGTGTAGGTCTCCTTCAACACTTCATTTTCTTCGGCACTGAGTTCGTCGTTCTTACAGACGCTTATAAAAACTAAATAAAAGAACATCTCCTTATACGTTACACAACCCCCGCGAAGCAAGCAGTTTGTTAGCAGAAACAATCGCTCTTTATTATACAATGCTGGTTTAAGTTACCTACCTGTTTTATGATCTTAAAAAAACAATAACTTGACTGTACTAGAATCACGAGCTGATTTTGATTTAGACTATAAAAAAATGTACTCGCGAACTTACTACGAGCGTTGCGTAACCGGAAATTAAAAGATGCATGGAAATTTTAATATTTTATAAGGTCTTTGTTTTCAAATCTGTACAATTGATATACATAAATTAAATCGAACTAATCTAACCTAAAATTGGCCCTTATCGCATTGTACCGAGGATAGAATGCTGGTGGCATTTCCTTGCTGTATCGTCATACTGATATTTATTTAGGACATTTTTTTATCTAATTAGCTCGTCATTTTGATTAAAGTAGGTCCAAATAAGTCAAAATCAAGAATAATAATTTTGTACCATTTGGCGTAGAAACTTTAGGTTCTTGGGGCGCACGCAAATTGTTTGCTGAGATCGCGAAACGTCTGGTTGATGTAACTAAAGACCGAAGAGTTGGCGACTTCCTCGCACGACGCATCAGTATTGCGATACAGCGAGGAAATGCCGCCAGCATCCTCGGTACAATGCCACAAGGGCCAATCTTAGGTATAGGTTAGGTTAAGTAGATTAGTTAGTTTTAATCTATGTACATAAATTGTAGTTTTGAAGAGAAATATATATAGAATAATTAGGTTTTCGGACATCTATTTTTTTAATTTCCCCTAGGTACAGCGCCACTGTGCGGCGCCCCTTCAAATCCCTAATGTTCCACTCCAGCCAGCATTGTCTATTTGAATTCCGAATAAGCCCGTTCCAAATTTGAATTGAGATGTTTGTTTTCGGCTCGGTGGTTAGATTTGATTCTGTTTTCAAACAAGGAGTTTGATTTTAGAATCCGATTATCGAGTTGTAATTGGCTTTTAAAGCTTATTTTGATTTATAGGCAGAGCTGTTTCTTGAACATAATTGATATGCAATTCATTTAAAATATTAAAATGATCGTGAATTTAATTAAAATAAATGTTTTTGCCTAGATAGTGTGTAATTAATATTAGGTAGGTATCCAAAAACGATTTCTGCATAAGGACTATGGGCAAAAAAGAAACAATCATCATCATCAGTCGTTCCCTCAATGCTGAGGATAATGACTTCATGTCCTAATGTTGGTGACGAAAACAAAACATGTCACATTTTAAAAAGTGCGAGTCGGTCTCACGCATGAAGAGTTCCATTTCCATACCAATATCTATAAAATATAGCAGAAATCTGCCGAAATGTTACGGTACGTAAAGAAGTCCATAAAGCTAAGTTCACATTTGTCTGTCGTGTTGTGTTATGATGCTCTCTGTCGTGATGGCTACCGTTCACATTTATATGACGTGTTATGACGCATTCTGACGCAATTTTATATCAGTTCGTTCTCAGCACTCGGATAGCTCACACGTTCGCAATGTTCTTTCAAGAATCATCCGATTCAGATTCCGATTTTGAAGATGAATTGCATTTATTGGCGCTGGCTACGCTTCTTACAAAAGAAAGAAAGAGAAGGAGGTACTGGATTCATTTAGTAAATAAAAAGAGGAAAACTAAAGGCGAGTTTCATTGTCTCGTTAAGGAGCTTGAGAGTGATCCTGAAAAATTTCGTCAGTATTTTAGAGCGTCGAAGGCACACTTTGCAGCTCTGACACGTCACGACACGACACTGGCGCGTTCACACTGCTGTGCCGTGTCGCTTCCCCGCCCCCCGTACCTCACCCGGTCTGACGCGGACCGGGATCGCTCGTGACGCGACACAACACACGCCGTCACAACACAGCGCATCAGATAAATGTGAATGCAACGATATAAAATAGTTGAAACGGATACCGTTCTGATGCGTCACAACACAACACAACAGACAAATATAAACGCGGCTTCACGCTCGCTCAAATTTATCAGTGCGAGCGTGATGGTGCGTGCAGACCAAAAGAGCATTCGCTGTTCTATCCCCCTACTCTACGAAATTCGATCGTTACACGAAACGTGATTGGTTGATTTCGTAGAGCGGGGGATAGAACAGCAAATGCTCTTTTGGTCTGCACGCACCTTAATAGACTGCAAACGTACCTACTTACTTGCCAACTCATGGTACGCCTACTTGTCTGATTTTTTTTATCTTGGACGTTAATACAATGTTAAGGTGCATTTAGACCAAACGAGCATTCGCTCATTCTATCCCCCACTCTACGAAATCAACGAATTTCGACGAATCACGTTTTGTCTAACGAACGAGTTTCGTAGAGTGGGGGATAGAATGAGCGAATGCTCGTTTGGTCTAAATTCACCTTTAAGGTGCGACGGCACCAATGCTCAAAAAACGGTGACGGTATGGAATCGCAGTGACGCGTCGTGTCCATAATCCGTAATCCGTAACGTTTTAACGTTTCACACGATTGCGTATTTTAAGCAGCGGTTTGGGGGCTTGCGGCAAAAATGTTACGAATACGATGCGTCACTACAATTCCGTACCGCCACCGTTTTTTGAGCATTGGTGCGGTGGTTTTCATTAAAAATCTTGGGACATCTTACACAAATCGATCTAGTCCTACGGTAAGCTCAATTAAGGCTTGTGATGTTACCAGGCGACAGGGATTCGAACCCGGAACCTCCGGCTTCGTAGGCAGGGTCACTACTAAATAGGCTACAGAAGCTGACAAATTAATACACATTAGGCAACTATACCTATGAATGTATTCTATGGGACAGATAATAATTAAGTCAGACTGGTAGCCGTACCTGACGATAATCGCGTGCAGCTCGTTAGAGATCAAAGGATAATGGCTCGCGCACGCGTAATTGGGGTTTGGGGACTTTGGGGACATGGGGCGCATCTAAACCAAAATATTATACAGGGTGTGGGTGAATATTCGGCGTTTTTATTTCGTAATTGTCATCTCGGCAAGTATTGTTTCAACAGATATTTTAATATAAACGTAATTTAGTACCAATACCTACAGCAATGTTATTGCAACTCGGCCATCACCGACCGGCCGAAACGACCGGACGAAAATGACCAATCCTAGCGGTTAAATCACCCGTGTAGGTAACAAAAATAATGGTGATTCCCACAGAATTAGATTTGGATAGAAGAAACAAGTTCATTCATTTGTATGGCGGCCGAGCGTTTCAGATTTTGTACTGAAGTTGTTACTAGCCTATGATTTTAAATAGGTATGTCTCAGGCCCTTGAGTATTCGTATTTTTTTTGTGTTGTTGCAATTAATATTACTTAAGGAGGCATTATTAATGTTTTTGTTCACTTCAACTTACAAAATTTGACGGCCGAAAGCTGCAAGCTGCGATTAAAGACGGACAACTCAGTGGTTTTCTCAGAGTTCATTTGACAGGCTAAGTAGATACGTTTGCTTGATCTGTGGTATATATGACATCTGTGGTGATTCCTTTAAATACCCATTCAATGTCGTATTCTAATTAAAAAACAGTACTTAGAACAAAAAAAACACATTTATTTTGCACTCAAATAGGCCGCCATAGAAAAAGTTTTTAATTTCTCCTATATTATCCTAATCAAAATACGATAGGTACTGGCCTCATGGTCTGCTACCGCGAACACCGAAGTTCGCAAATTTCGGAGATTTTTCTCTGTCACTACAACAAAGTCGTCATTAGAGTGACAGAGAAAAATCTCCGAAATTTTCGGATTTCATAGTTCGTGGTAGGGCCGCTAAATGGGCTCTTAAACGGATCACGGCTATTTTTGTTCCACCCTGTAGATATAGATGCCCCATATGGCAAAATTGATATGATTTCGCCTATGGAATGTATAAAACATTTTTTTCTAAAGATATGCCATGATATAAATAATACTTCGTACGACTTTTTTTAGCAACGACTGACTGTCAAATACCGTGATCAGACCTTTAAGTAAATAATGTACTCATAGATCCTAATCCAAAAAATATTAGCCTAATTTCTGTCACAACATTTCGACACCAAAAACCACTTAAAACCACATAAAACAACCCTAAAAAAACCGCGCGCATCATAAAAAGATTGCCTAAACAACTGGTAAAATGTCCGATTTCATTACACAAAGCATCCCAATTCGCGGTTGCTTTTCATAAATATGTAGTCACATTTCGCCTTATTGCGAGGTAATAAGGTTCA
>JALPQI010017675.1:0-30441 GCA_025490895.1 Thaumatotibia leucotreta | reverse complement strand
TCACCACTTCCTTACCTACTTCTTAAATTAAACGAACAAAAGCTATGTTGAGGATTTAGGTTTAAGACTCTAGCCAGCTAGTACGTAATCGAATTTTCACAATTAATGTTCCATCAGCAATTTTTCTTAGTTTTGTTTCTGGAAAAAAGGTACTTATTCCATCAGGTCGCAAGCTCCATTTTCTCAGCAGATTCGTATAAAAATGCCTTAGACCAAATCCCACAGTTGTGTTTATAATTTGTCACTGTATCACTGCTTCGGTCTTCCTAGTTTACTACGGAACCCTTATAGTTTCGCCATGTCCGTCTGTCCATGGTCCGTCTGTCTGTCCGCAGCATAGGCTCATTGGCTGTTAGTACTAGATATTTGAAAGGTACAGGTTTGCATATTAATCATGCCGACAAAGTGGTACAATAAAATACTTAAAAAATCAGGTACCTCCCCTACACGTAAAGTGGGAATGATGTTTTTATTTTACTGTAATCCTATAGTCGTTGAATAGGTCTTTCAGAAAGAATAAAGGTCTCAAGAGAAAGTATTTTTCTAAAGTCAATATTTTCGGAGATAACCTCTCCGGAACCAAAAAAATCGTGAATTGTCCAAAAAAATATGGAAAACATCATGAATATTGAGGTTAAAGAATACTTTAAAATAGGACTATTTCGAACATAATGTTTTTGAATAACTACGGAACCCCACACAGAGCATGGCCCCACAATACTCTTGGCCGGTTTTTTACGGGTAGATGTAGAGAAACTGTTACCATTTTCTCTTCACAAATTGAACCTCTATTTGCAGTGTAATTAAATATTATTATAGTACGATTATATGCAGTTTATTAATCTATTTTTACTACAAAAATAATGTAAAGATTTATGGAAATGAAATTTTCCGCGAAATATTTCGGAATAATTTCCGCGGGAATTATTGAAATATATGAATTTTATCAACTCTTGGCCAAACCTATAAAAACCGGTTTTTATCAAAACCGGCGTTGTATAGTATGACTGTACTCGTTACTCACTCTAATATTTCTGTGCGTGGATAGGATTTCATGTTCATAAATTTCCATTGTTTCAAGGTCTGGAGAATGTTTCGGAAAAATTCACGAAAATTTCACTTGAGAACATTTCGCAACATAGGAAAGTTTCCATAGGCACATCATTAGGCGTACCATGAGTTGGAGAGTAAAGGATACGCTAGGTTTTACTTAGTACGCTTGTATTTACATATTAGAGCAAGCGTGATGATCTGCCTTACGTATCGAGTAAAACCTAACGTTACCGATACTTGCCAAGTCATGATGCGGCAACAGGCCGCGTCCATCGCACCTGCAACGGGTTTCTTTTTGAAAGCAGATACCTAAACATCATCTTCACAACAAGTTGCTTGTAATGAGTGTAATGACTAAAATTACTCTTTCTTTCTTTCAGTGTTCCTGAACCCAGTGTCGACAGAACAGGTAGTTCGAGAATGTGGACTCATCACGGTGGACTAACAAATTACTGTGCGGTGTATTAGGTTTTATACATTTGAAACACTTTCAAAAACATTTGAATGATAGAAAAAGTAGGTAGTTAAACCCATTAAATAATTATACGTAAAAGAGGCATCAACCTAAAAATAAAACTAGCAGAGTTAGAGTAAACAAACTCCCAACTTGTGAAGTGTAAATACTAAAACAGAAAAAGTTAATTTCATTTTATGTGTGTGATAAAGTCATCTTTGCATCGTCATAGTCATGGCACAGCGTCGTCAGGCATAGCGTAAAATATCATTTTTGGTAGATAAGTATACAATTTTGAACCGTATCGTACCCGTACCTAATAATGCATTTAGACTTACGCTATGTGAATATATATGTACATCACTTGCCGTAAAAATATTTGACTACTGAGGGTGAACATAATCCTAATGCTATCCCCGTTATACCTTATTAGTTCATATGTCTTACTAAATAGTTACCTACCACATTTATATTATCTATAAAAGCCGTTCGGCAAAAATATTGGTCAGGTAGTTAATTAATTTATTGTATTAGTTAATTTTATTGTATGAAAAGTTTAATGGAAATTGGGTTTTTTGTACACTGATTCATTATTATTACCTATTATGTAATAAGAACTCAGATTGTACCAACTGCTGCTTGCGATAAGATCAATTGATATAAATATAGTACATTTTGAATGGAATTCTACAAACCAAAACTGGTATTTAACGCTTCACCTTTCGAATGATTTGCCTCTCTTGTCATAGTGTGGCCTACACCCAGTATCGCGAGTTAATGAATAACGAATAAGACGATATGCTTTGACAGATGAGATGACCACTTTATTAACTTCTTGACCTTAAAAAGGCTTTATAGTTGTTTTTATGAAATTAATATCGAACAAATTGGGAAAAAATGTGTGCATTTGAAACAATATAAAAATTGCAGCCAATGCTTTAACAATCATCATCATCATCATCATATCAGCCGAAAGACGTCCACTGCTGAACATACTTAACAATCATAATTGTGCAAAATTATTGTGACAAGATTTCACGAATAATGTAATAACTCATTAATTTGATTGCTTAATACTAAGCTCTGAAATGGAATTCGAGATCAAAAATGTAAACAATCTATGACAATGACATGACATTATAAAGTCAATGTTAAAGTGACATTCCAGAGGTATAAAACCTTTTATTTTTTAACACCTTTATAAATTAACGTCGCATTTTGAGATGGGTTATTTATTTCATTTTATTTATTTGCACACTTACAAACTATGCTAAACCTAAAACAATGCTTGATGTTTAGGTGTAGATACGCGAAAGTCAAAGTATGTACGATACACAAGTATCACAATCATTAACATATATTTGGACATGACTATAAAAAACATACGGCTCCTGTACACGGTTCCTGATTACAAAAATAATACCTAGAAAATTTGCTAGAATGATGTAAATAATCAACATAATCAATGTTTGAAAACCAATGTCGTGTTACTTTAATCTTTACGATAGTCGGGGAACGAATTCCAGTCTTCATCTATAGTTACAATCGAATCCATTTCTATTAAAAAATTAAAATAATTGATTTGTAGGTAAAAATACTAAAATCTGCATTCATGTACTTTGTAATGCTAAATTTTAGGAGTTTTGATGAATTCATAAAAGAGTCATTTGGAGCACCATCTTGTTTTGATTTTTTTCAGTACCTTGTTATAACTGCGAACCAAATGTTTAAAACTTCTTATCATTGCCAGTAGTATAAATTAAATACCCTACATTTTATTAAAACTAGAGAAACATATCATTTAAAAAATTATGTATGATATTAAAAATTAGTAAAATATTTAAAATCTATACGTACCGTCAGTGACTGTAAATGCGCATTTTTTAAAAGTATTTCAATAATTTTAGATTACCCACCTCTCGCAAATATTTTTTTGTGGTGGTATCCCATTTGTTTACATTTTTGATCTCCAATTCGATTTCAGATCTTAGCTGAATTGTTTATGTATGAAAAATTTACTTTTTGTTTTGTTGGATAGGCTGTAGTTTCTACAATTGTGTCAATTTAGTAATAAGAAACGTAAATACGTTTGTATTTTATAATTTGATCTTATAATATCTACTAAGAGCTTCAAGGACAAATTAGTAATTATGACTAATATAGCAATTGTCCCGGTGCTTGACATTGCCTTAACAATTGGTTGTTTGTCATTTGGGCTATTTAAAGCATGTCGAGGACTGGGACATTTATATGGAACACTAAATTTGTAGCTTATTGATTCTAGTCTACTGAAACTAGTCTTTATATTAAGAAAGTTAAGTTTATCCTCGTAAGTCCCAGTGTACTGACACAAGTACAAAAGTACAGTTGAATTTAAAAGTTGCGAACTAGTAACAGAGTTGCTTTTCTTTGTACCGTCTGAATTCGAAACAAACGCAGTTAGTCGCAATTATTTTAACAATTAGGGCTAAATTCCCAAACACAATTTCTAATAGGCAAGATTAACGAAAGGAAGCTTATGTCTGATAACAAACATACACATAGCTTTTCATTAATTATCATTCATCATCATCATCATCAGCCAATTGACGTCCACTGCTGGACATAGGCCTCCCCCAGAGAGTTCCACAAAGATCGGTCGTGAGCTGTCCGCATCCATTGGACACCCGCAACCTTTACCAGGTCGTCGCTCCATCTTGTGGGGGGCCTTCCCACGCTGCGCCGTCCAGTGCGTGGTCGCCACTCGAGAACACGCCGACCCCACCGGTCATCGGTCCTCCGGGCAATATGGCCAGCCCACTGCCACTTCAACCTGTACAACCTGTTCAATTATCATTATTCATTTGAAAACAAAATCTGCTACTACTCCCATACCTGCTGCCCTCATGTCATAGCTTCGTACATATATTATGTCAAAATTAGCTAAATCAAATTGAAACTTATGTAATGAAATTTGAGTAAAAAAAAAATTGATGCTTATGTACTTATAGTAGGAATTTTGTAGGCAGAAGGATAAGATAGTCATTCATGAGCAAGGCTTTTAATGAGCGTAATATTATGATATGACGAACATGAGTTACATGAGCATTGAGCACCCCAAACGCGCTTTTAGTTTATGAATTCGTTTGTACATCTTTCGACACAAAAAAACTTTGGAATGATGTACATAAGTCAACCAACTTCATTTCACATTATCATTGTCGTAATTTATTCAATCTTTGTTTTTATGTATCCTGACCCAACGACTACACACCGTGTTTTTTTTGATTTCCGTTAAATTCGTCAGGTTACTTGGTAGATTGATAGAAGCGACCTGGTGTATCACTTTTTAAAAAATTCGAAAAAAAAAAATGTTTTTTTCACTTTTTTTTTAATTTATCCGGGAGGATCATAAAACCGTAGCATTTTTTAAGACCAATTGTTTCTAATTATGACATTTCTGTGACATATGTAAAACGAAAAATTGGTAATACCAAACATACTTACATCAGTAACCTTCATACGGTGAATTATTGTCAATGTAAACCTCTTTATGTACGAAAATACGAAAAAAAAAATGGTAAGAACGTTAAAGTAGCTCGATTTAACCTGGAGAATCGTCCTTTAAAATTAAAGGAAATAAAAAAGAACGTGTATGATAATATGATAATAAGCCTTAATTAGACAAAGTATACCGAAATGTATAAATTAGATCTACAGTATTGTACTTAATTCTACGACCATCTGTTAAAATTCTACATGCCCGGGTCCCTTGAAAACCGTGTTGTAAAGAGGTCCTGCTGAAAGGATTCCTACCAGCAAAACCACCAAGATACCTTTCTTACCATACACACTATTCACAGATACATAAATGTTACCTATATTGAATTAAACTTTCACGATCATCACCAGACATACAAGTGACGGTGGCACGAACAAATTCCAATTCCACTTGATATTATTTAATCGATAAGTCATTTTCTCTTATATTGTAACACAGAAGTAATATTATGACTTCGAGATAAATGTATCTAAATTAGGTTTAGCCCTAAAGCAGTCGAGAATTAAGCTTACTTTGGATAAAAATTGATCAAATAATATATGAAAACATGTAGTTGTAAAAGTTTATTTATATTAGAATTGTATAAGTCCTAATAAAATACAATAACGTATAAAATACATTACGATACCATTGCTGGGTAGTAATCAGCATGTTTTATGTATTTTCTATTTACCCGCTGAAAAAATTCAGCTATATTCTAATGTCATTTCGAAATGAGTTTTCACTTATCGATAAATTTCATACCGGAAGTAAGTGCCTAGTTAATTGACGTTATTGCCACCGCGACTTCTATGTCTGATTATCACCCATATTTTAATAATACAACGGGACTTAATCGCGCAAACTTATGTTAATGTTATACTGATGTTTCGGGTATGATGTTATATGTTGGAAATAATTGTACATTATCTTCCCTAACTGACGTTTGTATTGTCTTTAATTCACAATCGTTTTTAATAGTCAAAACAAGGTACCTACCTGTTTTGTAAAATCACCTCAGATACGAATTAAATTGGGTAACCTGTACATAGCCGTTTAGTAAATACTAGTTATTGAGGTACTGTTGATTTATTACATTTTAAGTTGGTAGCAAACAAACGCACGAGCCTTCCGATGGTAAGCGGTAACTGTAGTTTATGGACGCCCCCGATTGGAGAAACAGTATAGCACTTGTCAAAGTGTTATAATAAGGGCCTGGTGTACAAATTCCCTTATCATTTATAGCTATGTAAGATTTTGTACAATAAACAGTAAAACAATTACATTGTTTTATTTTCAACCCGTTTCTTGGAAAACTCTCAGAGAGTGAAAAGTTCAAACGGAACATGGCTCAAGTCACATTCACAAATAATCTGTGATTTCTTTAACCCTCTTCTAGTTAAAGCAATTATTTGCTAAATTCACCCCATAGGATGCATTTTCCCTGGGTGACTTTAATTTAGAAAACATGTATGAGAAAACATTGCTCTCGTGTTTTATACTCATCACATTTTTGACACAGAATAAAAAATCTTGAGGGCACTTTAGGGATTTCATGACAATGCTTTTCAGCACGAATATTGAATACTTCCAAAGTTAGAAGCAATCAAATGTATTTAGGCCCTATAATAACAAATTAGCTAGCAGGAGAGTTATTAACAAATTAAATTTAGGTATTTTCATTCATGATTTTCATGAGTGTAATTATATTGAAGAGTCCCCTCTAACTACTCTACAAAATTTAAGAACCTTTCCTAAAATGCGTTTTAAGAGAGTAAGCGTTAGAGCAAAATATCTTTTCTTTACACAAAAAATTCTACGATATCGAGTGGTGTGAACACCATTGTCACCTGTCCAAAGTGCCATTACTCGGTGCCGCTACTTTAATAGTAAATACCTTCTTGATTTATCCTCGCATAACACTTTACAATAGAATTCTCCTAGGATCCCATAAGCCGGGTGGTACATTACGACTTATGCTGTAAATTACCGACCCGTGTAATAGATGGCGCCACGCCTCCAAGACAATGGCGCTAACGGTCATAAAACACGTGGGATTCCAAGTTTGAAAATGTTTTTGGAGGGTTTTGATATAATTTTGAATTATCTTATTATGAGGGGTGTCCTAAATAAGTTCTATAAATACAAATAGCTAGTTTTTCAAGCTACATGATTGAGTTATTTTGCTTCTTCTTCTTCATTATCATATGGAGGGTCCACGGAAAGAAGATGTCTAGTCAATTCAAACTACAGAAGGAAAACCTACCTTACTATTAACAGAATAAGGTGTGAATTAGGCCTGATTTTTTTAGGCACTGGACATATTTTTTCCGTGGATCCTTCATATACGCCCTTCATTAGGCATACGCTTCTCCCTTTTTTTTCATACGGGGCGGTTATTTGTTTCCCTGTTCCAAACTGGCCCTGCCATCTTTTTTATATTGTCGACCCATTGGTGATCGTCAGGATGGCGGGTGTACATCCACAAATGGTGCTCCGCTATACCTCAGGGCACTAACTCCTGACGGACATCGCAGCTCCATTTGTTAATGTAGATCCGCCATCCTGACGATCACATGCTATTACCCTAAAAAAATTACCAATTTTGTACTATGCAGTTAAAATTTCAGAAATCCCATTTGTAATCTGAAAGACACAATTTTTTTTATACTTAGTTTGTGAGCGCGCATTGCCTGTAGCCTTCTTGCAGGCGATTGGTGGACCAAGTTAGTACTTCAAATGTAAGTAAAAGTCCAGAGAAAAGGCGTGTTGACTAAAACGGCACAAGCAACAATTAAAACTATTATTAAAATGATTAAGTTAATTTATTACATAAAAATAATTGAAAACAGTCTTACTTTTTATGCTTGGCTCTCAGCCTCTTCTAAACTAGATGGCATATCTATATTTTTTGTTTCAGGTAAACAAAACGTTAGGACGCTACCAATCAGAATCGTTGTTGCAAAAACGTAACCTGCAATTTTGGCAGACAGGCCGTTGACCTGTGGAGCAAGCATCATACCTGCTCTCGACAAGAGGGCTAAAAGACCAAAAACCGAATTCCGAATTTGAGTCGGAAACATTTCCACTCCATAAAGGTAACATACAGTAAAAGCCATGAAGAAGAAACAATTGGCAAGGCATGCAAAAAGTATTTTTATCCAAGCTGGCTGAAGATTCGTGGGTATTATAACGGCTATGATCATGAACACACCGGACCAGAAGCTAGTTGCTATAAGATAAGGTTTTCTTCCGATTTTGTTGAGAAGAAATATACTAGCCACAGAGCCTGGCATCACTAGTATAGCAGAAATGGCTATATTCGCATGAATGTTGCCGCTCATCTTAGATATGTACTGTGAGACGCCGTAGAATCCCATGCCGCACACAATATACATGTAAGCCATACAAAACAGGTTTTTCGTTTGCTTTTTGTATTTGAATATGTGGTACAGTTTAATTGACTTTATTTGTTCCCCTTGGCTGTAATAGTACGCTTCGACATCTGATCTGATATTTCTGTCCTCCTTATTATTGCTGAAAATGTGCAAACATATTATGGTTTACTAAATAAAATAAATATTCATCATCATCAGCCTATGTTAGTCCACTGCTGGACGTAGGCCTTTCCTATTAACTATGCGTATAGACGCATTAGGAGGTAAATGCCCATAATCGCCACGCTGGGCAAGCGGATTGGCGATCGCAGTAAGTAATGTGTCCACTATGATGACGCTCCTGCCCATCATCAATCCTGTAAAATGGTCAGTGACACTTCAATCCCTTAGTCGACTCTTACGACACCCGCAGGAGGAGTTGGGGTGGTAACAAATGTATTCTTACTGCCGTCACCACACGGTATAAAGATAAATTTCAAATAAAAAACTCATTAATGGAATTTATGAGTGAGATATATTATGACACAAATAGGCCTAGGACTGCAAAAGCAGGATGCTGCAAATAGTCACAGTTTTGCAAGTGACAATAAGCTGCTATGTTTTTTTTTCATAATAGTACATTGTGCATCAAGGGAGGTAAGTACGGAATTACTAACGAGAGTGTTAGAAGCCCGATGCCGTTAGGCGGAGGGCTTTAATGACACGAGCTAGTATTCCGCTTACCGACCGTGATGCATACATTACAATGTTTTTCATCACACTTGCTGACAAAAAATAAGTTTTTAGACAAAAAATATTTATTAAATGACGTACTGACATTTCTATTACTCCCTAGGGAATTTCACTTTTCTATTACTCCCGCTGCGCACACAAGCAATGGCATGCTTAGACAGCAAGTGTGATGAAAATATTCGATACAAACAAACAAAAACTCACAATTTTGCAATGCTTTCCAAAGTTTTAATAACTCTTTCTTTTCTATTAGTATTTAGCAGCCATAGAGGAGATTCATGAAATACGAAATAGGAAATTCCATATGGGAGTACGGGAACAGAAATAGCTAGTTGAAACATAAAAGTATCCCTTATAAAATATGACACTCCAGCTATAAATAAATGACCCAAATTGACAGGAATGTTGTATAGAGCAGTGATCATTTCTCTATGTTTAGTTCCAGCGTATTCTATCAAAAGTACGAAGCTCGTAACGGTAGTTCCACCAACGCCCAAGCCCTCAAAAAATCTAGTAACCATGAACATTTCGACGTTCAGTGACTGACTAACAGCAATTCCCGCCAGTCCGGTAAAGAAATAGCTCGCAGATAGCATCATCATTCTACCAAACCTGAAAATAAAACTTAAATAAGAGAGTAGCAAATGAGCTGAAATGTGACATTTATATTCAAATTTACGCCTGGCGTAAGTCATCAGAAAATACGACTGATGGGCAGAACTGGCGTCAGAATTTGCATGGAACCGCTGCCTAAAATGCAATTCCATATTCTTATTTAAAATTTTAGCAATATAATGTGGTTACAGAATTTCCTGGCAAAATTATTCGATTTCTTCATATTGCTACGTGTATTTGCACGAAATTATGAGCAATTGCTTAGTTAACAATATTCATATCATTATTATTGAATTACCTGTCAGATAGTACTCCAAAGAAGAGTGCTCCAATTAACATGCCAAAATATGCACAGGTCTCCGATAATCGAATTTGTATTTCCTTATTACATATTAATCCAAACTTCGTCTGTATGGTTTCAGTGAACTCACTCCTGTTCCAAGTGGGTGAAGAGCAAGGGCATACGTTATCTGTGCTGGCAGGCTTTGTATTATCAGACACCCCACAAGTGTACGTCATAGGCGGGTTCAAAAGCATCAGGTTGAAAATGTGCCATATTGCTGGAATTTTGCTTAGAAGAAAAATAAAATAGATCAAGTAGTGGTATTTGGTGGTAACGCCAAATCGAGCCTCAACAGGATTTGAAGCTGCAGATCTGTAGAAGTATGAGAAAATTGTCATTCCTGGATGTTCACATAAATGACTACTTAACACGTAGGCACATTTTATGATTATTGATAAATACACTGAACGATTATTATTACAATAAAACAATTTTCGCGAAAAAACTTCACCGACATGGCAAAACTGACTGCGTCAAATCTATTTTTATTCATTGTGTGTACAATTTTATTTGAAAAAGTTTGTGTACAGGTGTAGTGAGAAATTACTTGCCTTCGGAAACGTTCGTAAACACATGCTGTTTCAGGCAGTGTCACCGAGTCTGACTGAAGTAGCATGACAGCTATTACTGTCAGTCTCAGTGAGACAGACTGAAACAGCATGACGTTGACGAACGTTTCCGAAGGCAAGTCATTTCTCACTACATCTGTAGCTTTGAAATCCTACTGTAGGTAAAAAATAGCTACCCTAATAATTACAAAATAAATAATTTTTTTTTTTTAATTTTTATTAGTGCACGCACAGCATATATATAAAGCGTCATCATTAGCCTATATCAATCCACCTAGATATTAAAACATTAAAAAATGTCTTAGAATGCGCACATGCACTAAAACAGATTATCCATAACTACCAAACCATAGCTCATAGCTATTAGTTATTTGTTCTACAAGGGAGGAAAGTTGTTGTTTAATCATCGTGCCAATATTGAGAGGTTTCAAGGCATGATAATTAAACAACCTTTGCTCCCATGTGTAACACAACATTTTCCCCCACACTAAAGCAAGGAAGCAGCTACGAACGTGCATAAAAACAATAATTGCAACAAATATAATTACCTATAATAACAAAATATTTTTTTGTATTTAACTACAGCAACATACTATTATATCAATATAATAGTTATGAGATCAATTGACGTTGTAACTTGTATAAATTGCAAGTTTTTTCTTATATTTTAGACTTTTAAGTTTAACTTAATTTGGTAAATGACTAGGTCTATGTGACCAGATTTTACAATAAAACCTACCTACATTAATTATATTGTCAATATTTTTATGGTGTTTAAGTATAAAATCTGTATCCGGTAGCTAAAACATCATTAAAAAATGTGTGAGGTAAACTTAAATTGCCTACTTTTTGGTAAGATATTACTATTACATAGGAAAGTTTCCTTACAAAACTGTACATTCGAGTATTTTTTTATAAGTTGACATTGACATACAAGACGTCAGTGTTAGCGGGTTGCGTTCTGAATGTAAAAGTATACTATCTGGTTTTTGTCCAATATGATAAGATTTTGCGATAGGTTTTTATGAAATACTAAAAATCTAATTTATTATCTTGAATAAATGAAATAATCTGGTGTATGATAAAATTTTCATGGTGTCCCTCAAAAAATAATCAGCGAATCATAGCTATACCAGCGTTTGACGTTCCTTGGTTTTGAACGTTTCACGGTTCATCTGTCAATTTACTTCCCTCACAAGTGATTAAAATGCAACTTTTCTCACTGAAATTAGTGAGGGAAGTAGGTGTTCCCGACCTAGTGTGGGGAAAAATAATATGCGACTGAAGTCCTAAATTAGCAATCCATAACGAAGTTTATGTGTTTCTCGACTTTCTCGCCACCTTCAAACCTCGAAGACAATTTCTTGCATGTTGACATTGTAATGAAATGTGATATCGCTCAATGTACACTTTGTGCTACGAATTTGGAGCATATTCGCGTGGAACTTTCAAGCGAAATAATTATGTCATTTTGATCGATCCTCGCGAGTCAGCGTTGTCTCGCGTTCATGTTGTGCTACCAATTCGAGCGTGACATACTCGTAGCTCGGAAAAACACTATGTCGCAGTTTTTGTCGTCCCGCGCGCATCATGGGCTTGCCGTGCTCTATGCTAAGCACATGATTGGCGCGACAGTATCTCGCCGCGAGATAGTCTATTCGTCCTTCTTTTGTTAATATAACGAGTGAAGCGGTGACATACTGTCGCACCCATCATGTGCTAAGCCTGCTGGTGAGGTTTCTACTCTAGCTGCCAGGGTACTGTACGTGTTGTATAACGTCTTGCCAGCTCAACGAATCTTTGAGAAAAGTAGAAATAGTAGAACATATAATACTTAATTCTTATATACAGGGTGCCCGCGAGCATTCCAAAAGATTTTAATGCTGAATTTCTGACCATATTTAGAGTCTTTAATGTTATAATGGCCGTGTGGTGACGGCAGTAAGAATACATTTGTAACCACCCCAACTCCTCCTTCGTGTGTCGTAAGAGTCGACTAAGGGATTGAAGTGTCACTGACCATTATTTGATAAAAGATTGATTATGGGCAGCAGCGTCATCATAGTGGACACATTACTGCGATCGCCAATCCGCTTGCCCAGCGTGGCAATTATGGGCATTTACCTCCTAATGCGTCTATACGTACAGTTAATAGGAGAGGCCTACGTCCAGCAGTGGACTATCATAGGCTGATGATGTAATGTTATATAAAAATTCCTGGATTCGGATTGATTTCAGAGATAATCAACCTTTTTTGTATTATGTTTTTCGACGTAACTCATCATAAAACTTATTTTTGTTTACAATGCTACCACAATGTGTTTTAATATTACCACACCTTTTGCCTGGCAATCAAAAAATAAGAATAGACTTGACGAAAATAACCTGTCCCTAAAAGAATAATTAAAATAAATAATTTTAACAAATTGTTTTTATGATAAAAAGAAATGGAAATGTTAAAAAGTATGTTGTAGGTAAATGTTAAAAAGTTAAAAAGTAAAGCCAGAGGGAATCCGCAAGACCATATTTTAAGTCTCTTCGAATCCTCACACTACCCAGTGTCGTGATACTGCAGGTCGCCATGTACGTGCGCTGTCACATGGACGAATACACACGAGGAGCAGACCTCCCCATGGCAGAAATCTGCGCAATGCCCAGAAGCTAGTCGGTATTAAACACCGTTTGGCGAAATCCGCCAAACTCACCCATGTAATGGGTCCGGCAGTCTACAATCACCTGCCTGACCACGTTAGAGATGCTCCATCACAAGGAAGCTTTAAAATGCAGCTTAAACGCTGGCTTACCGAGCACACCTTTTATAGCTTCAACGAATTCGCAACTAGAGTTAAGTAAAAAGTATTTGTAATGAAATTATTGAATTTTTTATTATCAGACGATTACTATTATTTATTGAGATACTGCAATGTATACTGTTATTTATAACATTATATTTTTAGTTAATTGTACCTATGTAGATAAGATGGTTACATGTAATATGATATTACCAATAAATGAATATGAATATTCAAAAGGTCTAAAATAATTTATTGGTGATATTTCTATAATTTATTGTGATGTGCGGAATAATAACGACTATCATGAACTATTTCAATCATTAAGAAATACCATTAACTCTATAGTGCATACTAATGTTATAATAACGGCCCCAACGTATGTAGTAGGACATCAAATTTTTAACACTAGAGTAGAAAATTTTAACAGCTTACTTTGCACTGACATATTACTGCACAAACGACATTTTACTTTTGATTCCAATCTAGATTTAACTCTTGACATGTTCTCACCCAAGACAGGGCGACTTAATAATCAGGGAATGTCAAATATTATCAGACATTTAGGGGTCTTTATGAGCTCGAATATAATAAGCAATATTAATGTGAAACCGGTAAAATATAGTGGAAATTGTTTACAGAAGAAAATAACAGACTTTTTCAATTTAGAGAAATGCAGTACAATTATTCATTCAAACAATGAAGAAATAGCTAACACATCCATTTGTTTTCGTTAACTCTGCTGTGCGATTGAACATATTCCATCAGAATATATGCGGGGTCAGAAATAAGACAAACGAACTTGAAATATATTTAGAAGATATGGAAGTAAAATTAAATTATATCTGTTTAACTGAACACTTTCTCACTAGATTTTCTGCACCTATGTTTGCTTTACCAGGTTATAAGTTAGTTTGCCATAATACGAGATTGGCTAAAAAACGAGGTGGCTCGCTCATTCTTGCTGAAAAGGCAAGGGAAACTGAGGAGCTGTCTTTTTGTAAGCAATTATATAAATCAGAAAGTTTTGAAATATGTGGAATTAAAGATATTGAGACCGACCTGCACATTTTCTGCTGTTATCGTAACCCTGTGAGGACAAACCTTGGGGAGTTCTTTGAGAGAATGGAAAAGCTCTTGGAATATTCTTTTAATAAAAAATGTGTAATTTGTGGCGACTATAATGTAAATATTATGAACGACAGTAATGAATGTAATGAATTCCTGAATTTGCTAAAATGTTATAATTTCAAACAAATAATAAA
Source organism: Thaumatotibia leucotreta (assembly GCA_025490895.1). Lineage (NCBI taxonomy): Eukaryota > Metazoa > Arthropoda > Insecta > Lepidoptera > Tortricidae > Thaumatotibia > Thaumatotibia leucotreta. The sequence goes on along the minus strand of JALPQI010017675.1, from coordinate 15,700 downwards.
TGAGACTACATTTATACGTAATGGCAGTGAATCTTGCATAGACAATATCTTAACGAATTTAAGTGATGGTTTTATTGTTAACACTAAAGTAGATCATAATAACTTAGCCGATGGTCACGCTGGAATTTCCTGTCAGATTGAACTGGAATCAAAAACATTAACGAAGGGCAATAAACCTGTTTTGACTAGAAAAACCCGAAAACTAACAAATCACGGTCGCGAAGCCTTTAAAAGACTCATTAGAACTTATGAATGGGACCAAGTTGAAGATAATTTTTTCTTGAAAAAAGTAGGAAGTATTTTTAAAAAATGTTTTAAATTACAATCGCAAAAAGTAGTCCTCGACAATAATAAACGAAGCAATTGGATTACCAAGGGTATTAAGATCAGTAGTAAAATGAAGCGATTTCTTATTAATATTGATAAAAAGACATGTGATGCCTCAGTTCTGAGATATCGGGAGAAATACTTGCTCTTATTTAAGAATATTGTTAAACGAGCTAAAAAAATGGCTGTACAATCGGAAATTAATTATGCGAATGGCTCTTCAAAATCCATATGGAATGTGGTTAACAGACATAGGAATAAGTTTAAAAAGAGTAAGGAAAATATTATTTTAAAAAAACGATCATAGAATTATTACGCATCCTAAAGAAGTAGCGGAAACTTTTTCTCAAATTTTTGACAATAGTAAAGTAAAAACAGGTAATTCTCTGTCAGCTATCTCTTTCGTTGAGCAAAATTCTACACGGGTGGGGAATGATATGGTCTTGAATCCTGTCTCTGCATATGAAATTAAGAAGTTGGTACGAAGTATGGCAAACAAAAGATCTTGTGGATATGATGAGATACCGATTACTCTTATTAAGGATTGTATAGATAATTTTGCAGACCCTTTAGCGAACTTTTATAACAGATGTTTTAACCATGGTACTTTCCCAGACCAGCTAAAAATTGCCCGAATTATTCCAATTTATAAAAAAGGGTCTAAATACGATCCAAGAAACTATAGGCCAATTTCATTGTTATCCATTTTTTCGAAGATTTTCGAAAGGTTACTTAAAACCAGATTGTCGAATCATCTAAATAAATATGATGTACTCAACCCAAGACAATTTGGTTTTCAAAAAAACTTAGGCACCACCGATGCTGTTGACAAATTTGTCGATGATGTCATATTAGAATTGTGTAATAGAAAACGGGTAGCTGGATTATATTTGGATTTAAGTTCCGCGTTTGATATGGTTGACCATCACATTCTTCTCCACAAATTAAACCATTATGGCGTTCGCGGCAAAGCATTAAGTTTGTTAAATAGTTATCTGCGAAGTCGGAAACAATTTGTCGAAATCACTAGCATAGCAAATGGAGTTGAAACAACTATAAAATCAGAACTGATAGAAGTGACGAGAGGTGTACCGCAAGGCTCCGTTTTAGGCCCTTTACTTTTCATAATTTTTACGAATGACTTGGTTAATTACATGTCTGCTAAGGTGCCAGGTTTAACAGTTGTAGCATATGCAGATGACACTAATGCAGTTATATCAGCTAATAGTATGTCAGATCTTAACTCAAATATCAATAATGCACTTGCTGCTTTTGATATGTGGTTTAGCACAAATAACTTGAAGCTAAATACGGACAAGACTAATGTTATGCTCTTTAAAACTAACTCTAGGTCAAAAGATTATTTATCAGTAAACATGTATGGTAGTGGAATTGACCAAGTAGAAGCTGTTAAATTTTTAGGAATATTTATTGACTCGCAGTTTAATTGGAAAGACGAGTTGCAGCACATTGAGAGCGCTATATGCTCGGCCTGCTACGCTATTCGGACTTTACGCGATGCAGTTGATTTAAGATATCTCAAAATGGTTTACCATTCTTTAGTGGAATCGAAACTGAGATACAGCATTCGATTTTGGGGAAATAGTTTCAAATATAATATAAACAGAGCTTTTGTATTGCAAAAACGAGCTATTAAAATAATAACACGAACTGCTCCATGGGATTCGTGCAGAGAACTTTTTGCTAAACTTCAAATTCTGACAGTACCCAGTTTGTACGTTTTGGTACTGCTGACATCATTTGTGAAAAATCTGCATGAAACAGAAGAGCAGAGACTAACCCGGTTAGCAACACGAAAAAAACGCATTCCGCACAATTTTTTTTCCGAATTTGCAAGTGGCGAAACACTCTATTCGATACCAGGCAGTAACCTTGTACAATAAATTACCAGATGAGTTTAGGATAATAAGAGAATACCATATTTTCAGGAACTCCCTTAAAAGGTTTTTACTGAAAGGCTGTTATTATAACATTGATGACATATTTACTATTCAGAATTCTACATTTTAGTGTGACATAATATATTTTTTTTGTTATTTTTATATAGACTCCAATTATTTTAATTTTTCTTTTCAGAACTAATGGATGACTTAATGATATTTGATATATTTAACTTACTATAACCTCTTATCTGTTTGCCACGCCCTTACGGGTTCATGTATTATGCTGTGTATTATGTATACCTAACCATAAGCATGTTTGCAATAAAGAAACTAAACTAAACTTTCAAATTAGGTCTCAAAATATTTTTTTGTTTGTTTTGATGTCTAGAATGCATAGTTAAAATCTTTGGGAATGCTCGCGAGCACCCTGTATACTTTTATGAGGCGGATTTAAAGTTTAGAGATGTAATCGCATCAGAAACAGATGTAAACAGATAATGCCTTTATGATGAATTGAAAATATTGCAAGACATAAAAATAAATTGGAAGACTGGAAAATGTGCTGCTCTGAAATTTCAGTGATGCGGCCTACGCGACTCCATCACAATAAGGCAACCATGAATTTTGATGATGAAAATTTTTCATCTTTTTTGACCTGCGCGTGCTAAAAGTCGACGTTTCATAATCTTATAGCCCACAATATGGGCTCCGAGTATGAAATTATGAAGCAAGTTGTCAACATCTTGATTTTATCTTGATTTCATCCAAGCCATCAATCAATATCTGAGGATTGAAGCACGATTAAAAACGATGAAAATAAAGACGCCAGCCACTTCGAAAAACGGCACTAAGCATTTCTTAACTGGCATCTAGAAAGATATTGTCAGCGATCTATCTCCGTGCTATCCTCGCTAGTCATCTATTTTTACGTAGCAACAGATAATTATATTAACGTTATGCTATTTCGCTTTTATAATGTACAACAATAGTCCCGTTTAAATACAAGCTTTGGTCTGCGTAGTGTAATTTAATTTGAATTGATGGCGATACGGGCACGCTCGATTAAAAATGCATAGCGCTCAAAAGGTTAAAGAAGGGAAAAAGCATATTCATTAAAGGCGGGTTTCACTTTACAGCAGCATTTATAAACAGCAATGCGTTTTTAAACAGTAAGTAAAAATTAACAGGTTTTAAGAATGATTATATTTTCGAATAAATAGCTACCTATAAAAATAACGTATAAGATCTCCTTCGTTACAAATGTCTTTCAGCTTCATCTAAACTAGATGGCAGCTCTTTATTCTTTGTTTCTGGTAAACAAAACGTAACAAGGCCGCCAATCAGAGCCATTGCAGCAAACACGTAACCTGCAATTTTTGGAGACAGGCCGTTGATCTGTGGAGCTACCATCATGCCTGCCCTCGACAAGAGGGATAAAAGACCTAAAGCCGAATTTCGTATTTGAGTCGGAAACAGTTCCACTCCATATAGAAAAATCACAATAAAAGACATGAAGAAAAAACAATTTGCAAAGCACGCAAAAAGTACTCTTATCCAAGCTGGCTGAAGGTTTGCAGGCAACACAACGGCTACGATCATAAATATACCAGACCCGAAGCTAGTTGATATAAGGAAAGGTTTTCTTCCGATTACGTTGAGTAAAAACACACTTGTTATAGTGCCTGGCATCACTAGAGTAGCAGAGATTGCGATGTTCAGATGGATGTTGCCGCTCATCTTTGAAATGTATTGTGAGACGCCGTAGTATCCCATACCGCACACGACATACATATATGACATACACAGCAGGTTTCTCGTTTGCCTTTTGTATTTAAATATATGGTACAGTTGTATTTTCTTAAGTTGTTCCCCTTGGCTATAATAGTAAGCTTCAACATCTGCTCTGACCGATGTATCTTCTTTCTTGTTGCTGAAAATGTATTAAATTAAAAAAAAAAACATGTTTTTTGGAAATATTCTATCACAAATACTGGTGTTATGCAAATGAAGATAAAATATTATACGAAAGCACTTGATGCTTACAGCAATTGCAGAATTATAATAATAATTAACTGAGCTCCATCTGAAGTATGTGTAATAGAAAAAACAATACAAAGGTGCAGGTAGATTGAGAGATCAAGAGAATTTATTTCCGATATAAACTTATACCATGCCCACCTCGAACTATTGGTTCATTCATTACTTATGAAATTGGCGTTTATGGTCATAGGCTTTAGTTATTCCCTAATTTTACTATCTAAAAAGTAACTTTTATTTTTTGTTTTCAACAGTGCACCATGTAATAAATAGTACTTTGTTTTTTTCTTAAGTGACATTCTAAAATAAGCTTTGAAAACAACTCTTGCCATAATATATTGCCGGTTCATATGTTTGGAATAGGTATAAATGTGTGACATAGTACCTTGTTTAATGAAATAGAGATATACAAAACACGCCTTAGATGTTTCCATACAATGCTTTTTATGTATATTTTTTTATGTCAAAATCAAAATAAATCAAAAAGCGTAGCCGTGTTTGCATAGAGAATCGGCCCTTTTACTAAATACCAAATGCGTATCGTATTTATTTTTGAAAGGGCTATCATGACAAATATTATTTATTGCAAATTTAAGCTTTCTGTCTTTGTTATTTTCTGAGGTATGGGTATTTTTTTGTGATTTCCATAATAAACATATTTTCTAGCATGAAGTACCAACTAAATGATTTTGAAAAAAAATGTATCAGGCCTTAATATAGGCAATCTCTTGACAAAGAACTGTATGTGTCGCTATTATAAAAAACTATCCAAGAGCATGTCGAGCCATGCTCAGTGTAGGGTTCCGTAGGTAGGTCGTATCTTAACACGGATTTCATAGTAAGATATGACGTTTCGAAAAATATTTCAGAGACATTTTCTCAGACTGCTTGTAACTTTTTTTGTTTGTGTGGTACAATCAACAACACACCTGTGAACACAGGAAAAATGCCAAAAATATGTAAACAGAACTTTATTGCCTGGACATAAAGGTATGTACCTACATATACATATTTCTGGCACTTTGTCTGTATCCACAGCTGTGTTGTCGATTGTACGGGATCATGGCGTTCAGCTACACTAAAGTGTAACTTCTACTGCCTTTCAAATTAAATTGACCAATGAGAACGCGTTATTTATAAAAAACAATTCAGCAATAATTTGTAATAATAATTATGTACCGGAAGACGTAGCGTGGGTAGGCCCCCCACAAGGTGGACCGATGACCTGGTGAAGGTCGCGGGAGTCCGCTGGATGCGGGTGGCGCAGGACCGGTCATTGTGGCAATCTTTGGGGGAGGCCTATGTTCAGCAGTGGACGTCTTTCGGCTGATGTGATGATGATGATGATGAATTATGTATTGCTGTACTGCACCGCAGATTAAATATACAAGTTACATTGCACTGCGATCTCATACATTTAGTGTGTGGAGATTTTAATGCAGCGTTTTTATTTTTTTATATGTTTTACTCTGGCCACTAAAAAGGAACTAGTTTAAAAAAATAAACAAAAAAACATATTGTTTTGCAATGAGGGATTTCGATATTTGAACATTTAAATTTCATTATACCGGTCACTCCGCATTCCGTTACCGAAAAAAGGGATATGTCGATTTATCATTCGACTTCGTAGAAAACCCCCAAAAAGCGGAATGAAAAACTCGTTCAGATGCAATACAAATTTCGAACTCGTGTTAAGCTTGTATGATAATATTAAATTATAATAAATCTAATATTATTTTAATAATATGAGGATTTCATTATTCTTAAAATATGATGAAGAGATGCGATATTTATCGCGAATTTATTATAATTTGTTTGACACATTTTTTTTTCTTCTTTAGCAGTTATCTCCGAAAATATTGATGAGATAAATAATTTTTGCTATTTTGGCTACGGAACCCTAAAAACGAAAAAAAAAATACTGAAGTTTGGTTATCTACTTTTATCGAAGATTTTTATGTTTTAATGTTAATGTTTTTTAATGTTATTTCAAGAACATAATGAGTGATTACATGTATATTACTGTTCCAAAATTTCATGTCAATCGCATTTAGCCAATGTTGAAAATAACATATGGTTATTATTAAAATAAAAAAAAATACCCAGAATATAACGAAGACCGAAAGCTCAGAGAGTCTAGCAGGCTAAGCTAAGATATTACAACCAAATCCCTTCAGGGGTCAATCTTCTTAGCTTAGCCTGCTAGACCCTTTACAGTAAATAATATTTGTCATAAGAGCTCTTTAAAAAATAAATACTGTAAGCATTTGGTGGAAGGGCCGATTCTCTATGCAAACACGGCTACGCTGTTTGGTTTATTTTGATTTTGACATTAAAAAAATATACATAAAATGCATTGTATGGAAAATAGACTTTATATTAGAAGTTCGGGATTTATTGTCTATACACTTTATCAATGGTTTTCGTATTTTTTATTTTAGAATTAGGTACTGTAACTAATTTTAGTTTCAAATAAATTAAAGTATTAGTTTGCCGAAACGGGTAGCCTACGATATTTTAATCAAGGATTGCTTAAAGAATTAGGATTGAATCGTTTGAAATTTTATATTTTTATCTTTCGCATTCATTTAAAAATATTTACGTTAGACCATTTCTAAGTAGTAAACCTACAAGGGGTTTTCAAGGTTTCTCCAATAGCTAAGGTATAAACAATAAGCAAAATTCCAAACAAACAAAGCATAAATACTCACAATTTTGAAATCTTTTCCAAGACCTTAACAACCTTTTCTTTTTTTTTTGTATTCAGTAGCCACAGTGGAGATTCGTGAAATATGAAATAGGAAAGTCCATAAAAGATGATGGGAGCAGAAATAGCTAGCTGGAACATAGAAGCGTCTCTTATAAAATATGACACTCCAGCTATTGTTAGATGTCCAAAATTGATAGGAAGGTGGTATAGTGCTGTGATAGTTTCCCTGTATCTGGTTCCGGTATATTCTATCAAATATACGAAGCACGTTACGATAGTCCCACCAGCGCCCAAACCCTCACAGAACCTGGCAGCGAAGAACATTTCGACGTTCATCGACTGACTGACAGCAATTCCAGCTAGTCCGGTAAAGACGTAGGTCACAGAGACCATTAGTAATCTCCCAAATCTGAAAAAAAAATTAATAATAAACAAAATGTGGCCGCAGGGCAGCTTGAAGCGAGCTGTTGGGGAGTAACGACCCCACGGACCCGAGTGCTCCCGAGTCGGTCAGGGTCCCCGCCTCCGGAGTCCGGCGTGTCTTCGTCAGTCGGAGTGGATCCCCAAGGGGACCCGTAGGACTCTCAGCTCTGGATTGCCTTAAGTGGCCGTCCAGAGAGGAGTTACAGCCATTTTAAAGTAAGATGTTTCTAAGTGGATGGTTTGAACGTAACTGATTGATTCCTTTGTGGAACCAAAATTAACCTCGGTTACTCACGAATCCGAATTTCACCGAAAGCTACCTGATTTGACCTTGAACCCGAAAATAAATAAACGATAAGAAAAGATAAGACGAAGGTAAATAAAGCACAAAGATAAACAAAATTGACACAAACAAACCGATTTCGGGTCAAACCTCTTCCAGGAAACCCGCTACTTGCTCTGTTACTAACGGGTTATTTTCGAAAGTCTTTTTGGAAAGGGTAATTATCGTACGGGTAATACTTTTTGATATGATTTTTATTTTAAATAATTAATTACTTTATTGGCTACCAGACAAAAATTATCATGCCAACGCATGTACTTTTCTTAATATTACGGTTTTTCCGTCGGCAGGTGACGGCTATTGAAAAAAACTAAAAATGTGAATAACTCGAAAACCACTAAATTTAGACCCCCGGTTGACTGGGCTAAAAACATTGTAAATAGGCTCTAGAATAACCCCTTTCAAGGAATCGGTCGAATTACAAATCACCAGGGTGATACGCAGGGAGCATACGCTCCAGGGGAGGAAGTGTAAATTTGCGTAAGTCACGGCGCAGAAAGCGGTTTACACCTTTCTACACTCCTGAGCTGCCTACACCAGCCCCTGTCACAGCACTTGTCTCTTGTGACGGCATTTTCGGGGGCCCATCTAGTCGGCGGCGAGTCACCACCTGCCTCGATAGCAAAGAGAAATCATTGTTATGGCAGGTGTCCGGACCTCTTTTCTATAGTTCCATCTCTGATACATCCATCTTCCATCACCATAGCCCATTAATCTTTTCCATTCCTTCTGAATAGTCTCTATGCGCCTGCTGGGCGGTCCCAGCAGGCGCATAGAGACTAATAAACCGGTGTTTACGAATATGTATTGATGTGCCCGTGAATGGGTTGCAGCAGGTGTACAACACAGCAAATTTCTCCAAAGAGCCTTTACGTGTTGGATCTCTATACTTGCGCAAGCCTATCAAAAATCCGGGACGTAATAGCCCGTGAAACCAAAAGTAGTACAAATAATCATACTTATAACAATTATTATCATCAGTTAATTACCTGTCAGATAGCACTCCAAACAAGAAGGCTCCGATCAACATGCCAAAATATGCGCATGTCTCCGATAGTCTAATATGTATTTCCTTTTCACATATCAATCCAAACTTCGTCTGCATGGTTTCCGTGAACACGGCCTTGTTCCAAACAGGTGAAGAGCACGGGCATACTTTCTCTTTTGTTGTATCAGTACCACAAGTGTATGTCATAGGTGGATTCAAAAGCATCAGGTTGAGAATATGCCATATTGCTGGAATTTTACTTATAAAAAAAAATATATAGACCAAGTAGTGGTATTTGGTGTTAACGCTGAATCGGGCCTCAACAGGATTTGACGGTACAGAATTGAAGAAACGTTTGAAAATTGACATCACCATTGGTGATAAAAATCTGTTATAATGAAAATTTCTCCCATCAAGGCAGCTGATGGTATGATCTTTGATAACTTCACTGAACCATTATAAATAAAACGGCACAATTTTCGCAAAAAATCGTCCTTGACGTGGCAATGATAATACTGACAAGGATTGCGTCAACATGGCGTCAACAATTAGTTTCTTACTCACGTGGCTGTATTAAAATAATCATCATTTTAAAAAGTTTGAGTAGGTAGGTTTAAAATATTATATTAAGGCCGCTCCTCACTCATACGCCAATCGCGGCGCGAAGCCGCGGTTGCAAATGTGAAGCCAGCGGGAGCCACAGATAAAATATAGGGAAGATTCCGTGTATTAAGACATACATGAACAAACTATTGTCATCCTTCACCCCATCTCAAGACGTATTCCATAAGGAAAAAGAGACAAATAAAGTAGCTCTACTTGGTCGTGAACTCCATCAACGACTCCATTTTCTTGAACAATGCTACCAACCTGACTAGATAAAATGTCATTACTATTAGTGATGTCCAGTCTTCAATCGTATACTTTTATCGTCAATAATAATAATTTTACCAAATTAGGTAGCGAATACAGTAGGAATAAACCTTATTTCCTACTCAAAATCACGATTTTCTTCGATCGTGATTTCAAAATCTACATTTTAGGATAAAAATAAAATCACAAAGTTAACGAAATATTTTCTTTAATTAAAATGTCATAATGAGGGTTTCCTAAAACGTATGCCACTAGTTGGCGCCACTTAGCCGTAAGGTCCCGCTAAGAAACACAATTATCTAGCCCCAAAGAAAGAAAGTAAATGTTTTTTTTTTTTTAATAAAGTTTAAATTTTGGTATGTATTTTTTTTAACTCATACAAAATATTTAAACCAGAAACTATAAACATAGAATTTAGACAAGTTTCTGGACCTGCTTCCGCCCTGGTGATTTCAGAAAACTCTCATTATAACATGTTTTATGGACTTATCATTCCTTAAAGCATACCTAACAATTTTAATATGATGGCTTCTTTATAATTAAATTAATCAGTCTACACAAGTATCACATGAGCGTCATTATTAAACTAAACTTAATTTACTTGCTGGTTGACATGACATTGGATGATTACCAAATATGGTGGGTAGTACGTCAGAATGTAATCACTTATGCGCGTACCCTTGCCTGAAACAACAGCTTAAAATTGTGCGGAGCATATTTTTGTATACTCTTTAGGGTACCAGTCGTCTGCCTTTTTGATATTTTTGACCCATAATAGCCTTTGTTCAGTGCCCAGTGGAAACCTGTTGGACATTAAAAACATCGATTCACTTTTGAGTTGACTATCAATACATTTATCGATATCACGATCGGTCTCTTAAGTACCACACTATGCGATACAAATGTTTGAATCCCACTATTTATAATTACATTACGAATGTAAATACAAATGGTTTAATCACAAAACTACACATATGTATCCGACAACAAATATTGAATAAGATTTTCAGTTACTTTTACCTTAATAAGGTTCGAAATCTTAAAATTCAAGTCAAAACTAAATTGCCGGTGAAACGTAATGTCTTTATTTTGTTCATTCAGGTAACCCTGGCGGTTTTTACACCCAGGAACCACACAAGTCATCACTTTTATCACATTCCGTGCACTTATCGAACAGAAATATACATGAAAAGCTTTATTTTAATCTCTTTTACTATTTGCGGTTTAGGTGCACTAGTATACCCAAACAAAGATCGTTGACAGGCATTGCCGGCGTCACCCACAGATAAAATAGACTCGGTCTATCAATTTTATATGTCTATGGCGGGAGCAATCATTGAAATTGACACCACATTCACAGCGTTGCGTCACGATTCACGCACGACTAAGGAGGACTAAAATGTACTATAATGTATATTATACACATTTCCAACTAAAATGTACTATACTGTATATTATACTCATTTCTAACTAAAATGTACTGTATATTATACATTATAGTATATTATAGTTGGAAATGTGATTTGTAGTAACTAGGCGTATGTATCGACAGTAAAATCTAATATTGGCGTAGGTACAGTCAACGTCAAAGATATCGTTACGGTTTAGGTGCCTAAAATATATTTACACGACTTTATTGCCTTGACATTAAGGTCGTGTAAATATATTTTTGGCACTTAAACCGTAATGATATCTTTGACGTCGACTGTACAAAGATATACTATACTACAAGTAGAATTTGCAAAAATGCAGGTAATTTTGCTATGACTTCTGAACCCACTTTAAAGTATGTGTGATATGTGTTTAGATAAATTAGTGTATGTAATGCAACCATACGTAGTAATATATTATATTAATGCACAGACTATTGCAATTACATTTTTTTCTGCCGAAGTTGATATAAGTCCCAAAATCGATCGCAATCATGAGTAGATCCAGAAAATATAATTTTGGATCATGTTTATAAATTACACTCCGTATATTATAGATACATGTATCAGGGATATTTTAAGACTGTGGCTTGTATTTAATACCCGTCCGTCTAAAAACGTTATTGCAGACAATGCTTTTAGACGGGTATTAAATGCCCAAGCACATCTCGTGTTTGACAGCGACTTGCAGCTAATCGTCTCTTTTCAATTGTATTGATTAAAAAGAGACATGTAGCTGCGAGTTGCTTTGAGTGTGACACACAAGATATGCTAGTCCAGCAGCAGGCTGGCTGTCAAATAGGACATACGCTGCAAAGCCATCAACTTCGGTTTTCAGACAGCATTTCTTGCTATGCGCGATTTCTGCCGTCTTGATCACTGATGATGATCTTTTACCCAGATATTTTTTACCAAAATGCTAATATGTGGTCACCTGGATCGCATTATTTCTTCACAGGTATTTCATTGTTGATTCAAGTAAAAAGGTACATTTAATTTTGTTTATACTGTTCGAAGGAGAAATATTTAGTAAGTTTTTTTACTAATTGTGTATCTAATAATAATAACCAAATGTTACGTACAGTTGTCCATTTTTAAGATTGAACTTTTGACAGTTATAGATTAACCTCCTGCCACCCAGACAATACAAATTAGCAGTTGATTTTGAATGAATTGTGCAGGAAATAGAATAGGATTTTATTTGTTTGAGGAGACATGTTAATTATAGGCCTCTGGGCGGCAGGAGGTTAATCCTTATTCGTATGAGAGTAAGACTCGCCATTTTTCCCATTGTCTTAAAGTCTATAAGTATATAAGGCTAGAAATAAGCCTTAATCTGTAGGTAAATAAAAAAAAATCATCCCACTTTAAATACATGTAGGTAAAGTAATTATAAATTAAATAAAATCCATTTGTTTTTATATTTTATTCTATATTCTTTGCCGGCGTGATTAATATATATACCTATACGAAATTGCGAATTTCTACTACTAATAAGTTAATAACGGTCACTGAGCTATGCTGCGGACAGACAGATATGCCGAAACTATAAGGGTTCTTAGTTTGCTACAGGACCCCAAAAAGGAAGCTGTCGTACATGATTTGCCATTATGTTCATGTGATCTTGGTCTCGGATGTAAATGGAGGTGGTGTATGAGTAGTAACTATTTCATGAAATCTGACACGCGGAGCACTTTCCAAAGTAGAAGGAAGGTCCATACCTTTCGTCTCAGGTAGCAAAAAAGTTAAAAGAGAGGCAATAATAGCTGAAATGCCAAATATGGCAGCAGCTGCAGTAGTTGACAAAGCATTTATTTGAGGGCCTAAAACTTGTCCAGTCCTAGACACGAGCGACAAAATACCTAATGTAGAGCTACGTATATTTGTTGGAAACAATTCAACAGCATACAAAAATATTATTATAAAGCCAATAAAATAAAATGAACTAGAAAACCCGGCTAACAGCGTTCTTAACCAAGAAGGTTTAAATGACACGGGTATAAAAATTATAACTACCATCAACGTACCCGCTATAAACATAGCTGTTCGCAAGAAAGGTCGTCGTCCTAGTCTGTTTACCAATAGAGTGCAAGTTAATGTACCCAATGATACTAGCACTCCATTCAATGCTGTATTTTGATGAACGTAAGGGCTCATTTTTCCTATGAACTGTGAAACTCCGTAATAGCATAAGCCACAAACGAAGAAGATGTAGGACATACAAAGGAAATTCTTGGTGTGCGTACGGTATTTGAAAATATCGGTGAACTTCACTGGCACTGGTTTGATTTCGGTTTGCGATGCAAGGTATGCTTCGACATCGGCTCTGACCGTTGCGTAGGATACTTTATTGCTGTAACAGTGAAAAAAACAACTTGTATTATTACTATTAGACCTTGATATTATGAAATAGTAATTCGCCAGAATTTACAAAAAAGCAAATGCTAAAATTTTGAACTAAATATTACTTTGATATTCCGATTAAAAACTTTTCTTCGCTAGATAATTGGGTAAATCAACATTTTTTTTGTCTATTATTGCCATGGTTACGGTCACTTTTTAACTCAATGATACAAAACATTTGATGAGGGCACCATCATAGGTAGGTCATTAGAACATAAATCTTATACCCATTTAAAATACACTTGTTGCTTGAATAGTAGGTGTTTATAATTAAATTAACATTAATTATTATAGATATAAAAAGTATCTACTCACAAGCGACATATCCCCTCCAAGACTCTGATCGCTTCTTCCTTCTTGTCTTTATTCAACAACCATTTCGGGGATTCATAGATTATGCATCTCATAAAAACGCATAACACGACAGGGATAGATACGGTTAGTTGGAACTGGTCACAGTTCCTTAGCAAATATGATATGCCGGCTAGTCCGATGAGGCCCAAATTGGAGGCGATGTGAAGGAAGGCGGACACGGACGGACGGTAAGAGGTTCCACAGTACTCCGCACACAAGACGTAGCCGGACACGACAGCGCCACCAGAGCCGAAGCCTTCAAAGAACCTGGTGATAGTGAAGACTAGCATTGTAGGGGCCACGCTTACGAGGCAGCCAGCCAAGCCGATTACAAACTGGCACATGGAATAAGTCATACACCGCCCGAATCTAGAAGTCAAAATAAAATCATACTAGTTATGTTGAGTTCTAATATCACATTTTTAATAATGAGACTAGTGGTCGATAATATAAGTTTCGAACTGTTTCAGTCTGCATTATCTGTGGTATAGCGAGTAACACACTAGTCTTGCCATTTTGTTTAAGTTGGTAAATGTTATCTCGATTAATCTCGCCAATATTTATGAATAAACCATTCGTATTCTAATGTCTTGTAGTTTTAATTAATTATAACGATAGTTAAAGTGGCTGCTTCCATCCACTCCACACTAAATACCCAACGGGCAGAGTTGATTTCATATAAGTATTTGAGATTTAATCATACTCATCCTCGTAATTAAATTAATTATCACAATATAAGACTTTAAGGTAACGTGGTCATTTACATTATTGGTATAATTATTTAAAATGGGGTATTTAGCATGTAAATTTCAATCATCAATCAGGATCGCCCAAAATTTCGGCACTGTCGCAAATGCCATCTTCACGGAATGACATATAAGACGTTTTAAGTCACACTAATAATATCATAATAATGATTCTTGCTTTGTAATAAAATATGTGTTGTTTATTTATTGTTTACATAAGTTTCAATGTGTTCATGTACATAGTGTAACTACTGCTAGTTATTAAGGAATTTGTATTAAATATACGATGGTAGGTACCTGTCAGAGAAGACTCCAAATATAAAGGCCCCAACTAGTAAGCCGAAGAAAGCCATGCTTTCACTGAAACTGATAAGCCACTTCTGCTCGCATATAATTCCGTATTTCGTCTGAATAGTTTTGGTAAAAATACTGTAGTCCCAGATTGGATTAGCACAGGGACAAACATTTTCATTTGAGTTATTAGACTTCGATGTACCACAAGTATACTTCATAGGTGGTGATAGGAACAACAAGTTAAGTGTATGCCAAATTGACATATATTTTGTAATAAAATAAACAGAAAGGTAGTAAAAATGATACGGGGTGATTTTCTTAAAATATTTTTCTGTGGATCTTTCAGCACTTCAGAGTCATCAGACATAGTATACGTAAAATATTATTTATGTTCACACTAATTTTGATGAAATTTGATGTAATTGTATGACAGAAGCTATTGACATTTACCTACTTTGACGTCCATTTTTTTATAATGAGGTAGGTATTTTTTTAAATATTAGTTATTTGGATAACAAACTCATTTTGATCTACAAAGGTACAGGTAGAGTGCGTATACACCTTTGAGTATTAAGCTCACTGGAGATGCCACACACGGGCAATATCTCCCCAGAAAAGTAGGTAGTCCGGCAAGTGGTCAACTGTTAATCACGGTATTATATAAATATAGAACTACTGAAAGTCGCATCACTGCCATTTTGTATCGTTCCGTGTCGCGTGATGCATTTCTCGGAAAAAGCTTGCGTTGTATTCTTCTCATGCAAAAGACGATCAAACAGCTCAAATTTGCAATACGAACGCATTTACTGTAATAATGAAGAAATGAACTATTATTATTTATTAATTATTATAATAGGGGGCAAATCGC
>JALPQI010017674.1:0-22728 GCA_025490895.1 Thaumatotibia leucotreta | reverse complement strand
TGAACATTAGTATTTTAGTTTTTTTGTTCCAAAGGGGTAGTGACTAAAAATGATAGTAATTTTTATTTTGGACTATTATTACGTATGTTGATTTATTGTACTGGAGAAAAGGTAACCCTATATCAGAGTTGGGCAAAAAGTAATATGATTACTCCTTCAGATTAATATGTATTACAAAGTACACATACAAACGTAATTTATAGAAGTAATCATATTACTTTTTGCCCAACTTTGCCTTATAAAAACTCACCAAAAATAACATCAACAAATATAGGATATATATCAGCGTGCTTGTCAAGAGGAACGCCACAGGACAAGAGTAGAGCCTTCAGCAACTCCGTATGGTTGAGGTGGATATTTTAGTTTTTTGTTCCAAAGGGGTAGTAACAAAAATGCTAGTTTGTATTTTGGACTACTATTACGTATGTTGATTTATTGTACTGGTGAAAAGGTAGCCCTATATAATATATAAAAAACTCACCAAAAATAACATCGACAAATATAGGATATATATCAGCGTGCTTGTCAAGCGGAACGCCACAGGATAAGAGTAGAGCCTTCAGCAACTCCGTATGGTTGAGGTGGATGGACACTTTGAGGCCGCTTGCCGACGCCGCCCGGCTGGCGACCACTAACAATAGGGATGATGACTGGCAAGTCAAATCAGCATCTTTTTACAAACTGTCAAAACAATCACCACTATGAATTTTATATGAAATACTCAAAAGTGACGTCACGTTTGAGTACTGCCAAATGACCTACTCTTTTAAGTTCTTTTCAATTTATTAAATAGAAGTTCTGTACAAAAATTACTGCAATTTGCATCTTAGTAATAATTTCTTCGTGTATTATGTCGTGCATAATGTTAAATAATTTATTTTAACTACAGTCATCATCCCTATTCCGCGTCGGGCCAAGGCTCTAAGACTCTTGTCCTGTGGCCATCTCAACCATACGGAGTTCCGTATGGTTGAGATGTATGGACACTTTGAGGTCACTCTCCGTATAACTTTGAAGATTTTTACACTAAGTTGAGAGTTGAGATTGATTAATGATTACAACATGAATGAGCCTTGAGAAACATATGGTTGAGGTGGATGGACACTTTGAAGCTACTGTCCCTTTAACCTTTAATATATTATATATATATATTTTAGTTTTTTTGTTCCAAAGGGGTAGTAACAAAAATGCTAGTTTGTATTTTGGACTACTATTACGTCTGTTGATTTATTGTACTGGTGAAAAGATAACCCTGTATATATATAAAAAAACTCACCAAAAATAACATCAACAAATATAGGATATATATCAGCGTGCTTATCAAGCGGGACGCCACAGGACAAGAGTAGAGCCTTCAGCAACTCCGTATGGTTGAGGTGGATATTTTAGTTTTTTTGTTCCGGGCTAGTAACAAAAAATGCTAGTAATTTGTATTTTGAACTATTATTACGTATGTTGATTTATTGTACTGGTGAAAAAATAACCCTGTATATATATTAAAAAAACTTACCAAAAATAACATCAACAAATATAGGGTATAATATCAGCGTGTTTGTCAAGCGGAACGCCACAGGACAAGAGTAGAGCCTTCAGCAACTCCGTATGGTTGAGATGTATGGACACTTTGAGGCCGCTTGCCGACGCCGCCCGGCTGGCGACCACTAACAGTTCCGCGTCGGGCCAAGGCTCTAAGACTCTTGTCCTGTGGCCATCTCAACCATACGGAGTTCCGTATGGTTGAGATGTATGGACACTTTGAGGCCGCTTGCCGACGCCGCCCGGCTGGCGACCACTAACAGTTCCGCGTCGGGCCAAGGCTCTAAGACTCTTGTCCTGTGGCCATCTCAACCATACGGAGTTCCGTATGGTTGAGATGTATGGACACTTTGAGGCCGCTTGCCGACGCCGCCCGGCTGGCGACCACTAACAGTTCCGCGTCGGGCCAAGGCTCTAAGACTCTTGTCCTGTGGCCATCTCAACCATACGGAGTTCCGTATGGTTGAGATGTATGGACACTTTGAGGCCGCTTGCCGACGCCGTCCGGCTGGCGACCACTAACAGTTCCGCGTCGGGCCAAGGCTCTAAGACTCTTGTCCTGTGGCCATCTCAACCATACGGAGTTCCGTATGGTTGAGATGTATGGACACTTTGAGGCCGCTTGCCGACGCCGTCCGGCTGGCGACCACTAACAGTTCCGCGTCGGGCCAAGGCTCTAAGACTCTTGTCCTGTGGCCATCTCAACCATACGGAGTTCCGTATGGTTGAGATGTATGGACACTTTGAGGCCGCTTGCCGACGCCGCCCGGCTGGCGACCACTAACAGTTCCGCGTCGGGCCAAGGCTCTAAGACTCTTGTCCTGTGGCCATCTCAACCATACGGAGTTCCGTATGGTTGAGATGGATGGACACTTTGAGGCCGCTTGCCGACGCCGCCCGGCTGGCGACCACTAACAGTTCCGCGTCGGGCCAAGGCTCTAAGACTCTTGTCCTGTGGCCATCTCAACCATACGGAGTTCCGTATGGTTGAGATGGATGGACACTTTGAGGCCGCTTGCCGACGCCGCCCGGCTGGCGACCACTAACAGTTCCGCGTCGGGCCAAGGCTCTAAGACTCTTGTCCTGTGGCCATCTCAACCATACGGAGTTCCGTATGGTTGAGATGGATGGACACTTTGAGGCCGCTTGCCGACGCCGCCCGGCTGGCGACCACTAACAGTTCCGCGTCGGGCCAAGGCTCTAAGACTCTTGTCCTGTGGCCATCTCAACCATACGGAGTTCCGTATGGTTGAGATGGATGGACACTTTGAGGCCGCTTGCCGACGCCGCCCGGCTGGCGACCACTAACAGTTCCGCGTCGGGCCAAGGCTCTAAGACTCTTGTCCTGTGGCCATCTCAACCATACGGAGTTCCGTATGGTTGAGATGGATGGACACTTTGAGGCCGCTTGCCGACGTCGCCCGGCTGGCGACCACTAACAGTTCCGCGTCGGGCCAAGGCTCTAAGACTCTTGTCCTGTGGTCATCTTCAACCATACGGAGTTCCGTATGGTGGAGATGTATGGACACTTTGAGGCCGCTTGCCGACGCCGCCCGGCTGGCGACCACTAACAGTTCCGCGTCGGGCCAAGGCTCTAAGACTCTTGTCCTGTGGCCATCTCAACCATACGGAGTTCCGTATGGTTGAGATGTATGGACACTTTGAGGCCACTCTCCATATAACTTTTAAGATTTTTATACTAAGTTGAGAGTTGCGATTGATTACAACATGAATGAGCCTTGAGAAACATATGGTTGAGGTGGATGGACACTTTGAAGCTACTGTCCCTTTAACCTTTAATATATTATATATATATATTTTAGTTTTTTTTGTTCCAAAGGGGTAGTAACAAAAATGCTAGTTTGTATTTTGGACTACTATTACGTATGTTGATTTATTGTACTGGTGAAAAGGTAACCCTATATCAGAGTTGGGCAAAAAGTAATATGATTACTCCTTCAGATTAATATTTATTACAAAGTACACCTACAAATGTAATTTATAGAAGTAATCATATTACTTTTTGCCCAACTTTGCCCTATATATATAAAAAACTTACCAAAAATAACATCAACAAATATAGGATATATATCAGCGTGCTTGCCTAGCGGAACGCCACAGGACAAGAGTAGAGCCTTCAGCAACTCCGTATGGTTTAGGTGGATATTTTAGTTTTTTTGTTCCAAAGGGGTAGTAACAAAAATGCTAGTTTGTATTTTTGACTACTATTACGTCTGTTGATTTATTGTACTGGTGAAAAAGTAACCCTGTATATATATAAAAACTCACCAAAAATAACATCAACAAATATAGGATATATATCAGCGTGCTTATCAAGCGGGACGCCACAGGACAAGAGTAGAGCCTTCAGCAACTCCGTATGGTTGAGGTGGATGGACACTTTGAGGCCGCTTGCCGACGCCGCCCGGCTGGCGACCACTAACAGTTCCGCGTCGGGCCAGAGAGTATCTGAAAATAAACACCAAATTTAAAAAAAAATCTACGAGACAGCTCATGTGATGCTCCTTAATGCAAATTTATGACTAGTCATCGTTATCAACGTGCACTTTCCGTGGCAATGGCTATGGTTGACAGAAAAAGTAACAAATGTGAAAATGCAATTTTATTCTATTACTCGTACTCTCAGTAAGAAAAGTACTCTCCTTAGGATACATACAAACTATATCCTACTTTAGAAATGAAAAAAAATCTAATGTCATTAATTTATGACACAAAATAGTACCTTAAATGACATTTTGCGAAGTCTTTATTTTAAGTAAAATGAATATTCAAGTAGATTAAAATCAGTGTTATATAATGGATTTGACGTGAACGTTTGACAGCCGAATCTGTTTAATATATTTTAGTCGTTTACTCGTTTGATCAGTGTAATTTGAATAAGTTATTAAAATATGTATATGTCGGAGATATGAGTTACTAAATCTAGAAAACGATAAGCAATGTTTTGCTTGGAGTGGTCTTTGCTTGGTCCATGCAGGTTTGCAGGTAGATGATACCAACCTATGAACAGGTGGCTGGCAGTATATAAGGTCACAACTGCAGTGTTCATCAATTCATTCCCGTGTTAGACATAGAACGATTCACTCTTGTCTTGTTATGTGAAGGGTTTACATTCTTACGAAGGAAGTTATTTCTATGGGGTATGCATCCTATGCATGGACGCAAGCTTAGAACTCTCCATTCGTTTTCTACTACTGCGTAGATGCGTAGATACAAGATTCTGTAACGAGTAACAAGTAGCTAGGCCTCTTAGCTCGGCTGTCATTAGGGTTCCCGATATCAGCAAGTGGGATAAAGAATCAAGGCTCACGTAACAGTGAGTACTGGTATTGCATCACATGTAAACGGTAAGGTTTAAAATCGACAACAGTTGGTAAGGTAATGATTGTTCACTATGTTTGCAGTTAAGTTTGATTTGAGTCGTGATTTAGAAAACTGCTTTGTTCTTTTTTTGTGATTACTGTTGTAAGAAAACGTGTGGGTAGGTATCCTACCCTATTGAAAAAAAAAAGAGAAATAAAAACAGTAATTCTAGTGATTTCAAAGTATATCATGACCCATACTTATTACTTACTTAGTTGTGAAATACTAGCAGTACCAAAATATGGGCAGGTAGCCCTTTGTTTTGTTTTGTTTTCGAGTCTACCAAAAATTAATTTGTGATAGTGATAAACATTTTCAATCCATGCCTTGTGTTAAAAGTTTTCTATGCGTGTGAAATTACCGTTACAGATGTTCAACTTCAAGATCAACAAGCTCACTGTCATAGTAGTCTACAGTTTCATCCATGATGAATATGCTGTGACGATGAAACGAGCGCAATTTCTTACGATACCTATGTCCAAGAAATTAAGAATTGAAGACGCCAACTCTATAGTTATTTTGGAGCAACGGAAATTAAAGGACAGGTTTCTTTCCAATTGTTTTAATGAAAAGCAGTAGTTTAAAGAACTAACGGTTGACATTTCTGTTTGTAACGTTAAGTTTTTGTGGTTTTAATACGTTTTATTATTTGCGAGATTAATTTGATTATAGTAAAGTGAAGCACAATCTTATTTTGATGTCGAGTATAAGATGAGGTCAGTGTCTAACCTCACACTTTAGGTACTTAGTGTTATGATTAGGTCTAGCATTCCAATTATCTCAACATCTGTTCAAAACTGCTTATTGCTAGTCTACTTGAAAAAAAAAAAAAAATCAGTCGGCTTTGACTTTACTTTGTTTTTGTGATAAAAATGATATCGTACAATTTGATGATTACAGTTCAACATGGTGAGTCAGAACGAGCTGCCGGCCTGCAAGTTGTTGATGTCATGCCCGGTGGCGTAGCAGGTGTCGCTACTGCCTACCGTGAACACGTGGTGCAGCACGTGGTGTGGACACGTTGTTAATCCGCTGAGCAGTTCACATTTTTGTTGGGCTATTTGAGGTCTGAGCTAATTGGTGAAACTAATGTAGTTGTAGCCATCGAGGGTTTATTCCCTTTCGATTCTATAGAGTTGAAAAAAAAATTGGAGGAAGAAATGCAAAATTGAAACTAAATTAGACATCAATGTTACAGTTACGCAAGTTTAAAATAAACAAGTTTTATTAAACGCATTGAGATCGGTTATAATAATTTCTGAAGGGTGATGATGATGGTCATGATGGTGGTCATGATGGCGGTCATGATGGTGGTCATGATGATGGTCATGATGGTGGTCATGATGATGGTCATGATGGTGGTCATGATGATGGTCATGATGGTGGTCATGATGGTGGTCATGATGATGGTCATAATGGTGGTCATGATGGTGGTCATGATGATGGTCATGATGGTGGTCATGATGATGGTCATGATGGTGATCATTGTAGTGATCGTGGTGATGAATGTTAGTGGTCATGATGATGATGGTGGTGATAGTCATTTCTCATTATGTGGGCTGTCCATAGTTTCAATTTGACTACTTTAGTTTAATTAAAGTTGTGGATTATAATTACTGGAATTAGTCATTTAGTTTGCAATCGTAGAATGAAACATTTTACATTCAGTTTGGTTACCTTTTCTCAGACTGCATACACCATTTTATCATTCGTAATCGTAGGTGTAAAATCGGATCTATTTTTCCGTCTCCGTGCGGCCACGATTGTGGGTGGCATGGGTTTGATTTGATGGTGTAATCGGTCGATGTGTTTTTGGTTTGGTTACCGGATGGAGGTAGACCAATTTTGTTGTTGCTGGATGGAAGCAACTGTGGTTTTGGTTACCGGATGGAGGTAGACCAACTTTAGAGTACTGTAACCCATTTGTTGGTTTGTTGAAGTGTTTCATTTGACAATTGTAGAACTATGTCTGTTACTGGCTAGTAAAGTAGTAAGTACATAGACTGACTAGTCTATTCGAATGTTAATGAAGTTGATTTTAATTCCCTGGGTTGATTAAACGAGTACCTAAATAATTTTTAAATTTAATGAATTCAAATCATCACTCATGTGAGCTTTCAATGGACCGAGAGCAAGCCCGAGGGATTGAGCGTGATCTAATAATCGCATCGGAAGTTCCGAAGCATGTAAAAGGTGCACGTGGACTGCTTTTTATGTGCAGTATACTCTTTGCGAGGAGTAGCACTTACGCGGCTGAGATGGTTCTAACTTCTGATAGGTTATTGGATCCTAACAATCCGATGGACAAAAATGAAATCTGGTGGTTATGGTGTAACCTGGTTGAGTAATTTACGTTTTTTGTTTGAGTCGAGAGGTTGACTCATTTGAATCATTCATTAATTGAGATCATTTTGACTTATCATTTTGGTTATGCCACAAAAAAAAAAGTTATTGTTGTTAAACGGGATGAAGTGACTATGTCACAATGTGAGTTTACGATGGACATAAACGTGACTTGGGTTCCTTAATTTTGATTTTACTGGTAACTAAAACTGAGCTGGTGGCACTATCAAAATTGTCTAACAAATTGAAGTTCATGATGATTGAATACAGATAACATTTTGTTGTTAATTAAAATGCTAGAAAGGCAAGTACCAATTGAAGTAGATGAAGATTGTTGTGGTATGAAGGATGAGGTTCTCAGTTCGGTTGGTCGACCGTACCAGAGGCTTGATCGTAGCCGTAGCCCGTTAGAAGTCGGTGTCTACCTTTGAGTAGTCCGTGGGTACGCGGTGCGCGATAAGCTCTGGCGGAGGTCGGGTCTTGTAGAGACCGTAGAGTCATAGGGTTGACTCGGCGATCCCTTGGGGATGCGCGTAGTGTGGTTATGTGATAACCAATAGGCCACGAATGAGAGACCTGCTTCCGAAAGTTTGCCGTCATATGTTTTACGTAAAAGGTGGCTATGAAAGCCAGGTGGTACTTGTCTGGTCTTGCATTTAAATTGGTGGTAATGAATTGACTTTAAGTGATTCTAAATTCAGTTGCAAAGAATGAAATTATTTTCCTTGAGTTGAGTTGATTTTACGTAGACAGATAATTTGGTCAGGAGTAACCGAGTGGTGACACAGATTACTGATGTACGTGTTTGTTTCAGATACAAGCGAGGACGCTTGTCTTGTCAGTATGGCCGTGTCGGAGATATGAGTTACTAAATCTAGAAAACGATAAGCAATGTTTTGCTTGGAGTGGTCTTTGCTTGGTCCATGCAGGTTTGCAGGTAGATGATACCAACCTATGAACAGGTGGCTGGCAGTATATAAGGTCACAACTGCAGTGTTCATCAATTCATTCCCGTGTTAGACATAGAACGATTCACTCTTGTCTTGTTATGTGAAGGGTTTACATTCTTACGAAGGAAGTTATTTCTATGGGGTATGCATCCTATGCATGGACGCAAGCTTAGAACTCTCCATTCGTTTTCTACTACTGCGTAGATGCGTAGATACAAGATTCTGTAACGAGTAACAAGTAGCTAGGCCTCTTAGCTCGGCTGTCATTAGGGTTCCCGATATATAAGTAATTAATTATTATAATTAAAATCACTATAATTTCTAAATTTTTATAATTGATAAAATACCTGTGTATTTGTTTTTTCTGTCAACCATACTTTGCCACCGAAACCGCACGTTGATAACGATGACTGTTTATGATTTATATGGTTTTCTCATGGATGCCATTTTCAAATCAAAATGGGACCAATCGGTAAGCATCAGCTTTCAAATAAAAGAAGAATCGTTGAAATCAGTTCACTTAGTCAAACTTCTGAGGTAACAAACATAAAAAAAACACACAGTCGAATTGAGAAACTGCTCCTTTTTTTTAAGTCGTTTTAAAATACTGAAAAAAAATATAGATAAGGAAAGATAGGAGAAATGGGAGTTATTGTTCCAAATGTTTAATCATTTTTTTTTATTTGCATTTATACCTTATTTTGCTATTGATTGTACTAAACAGATTACCTACAAGCGGGAAAGTCTTAAATGCATAAAAAAGCGTAAAATATTTATAAATATTCCACCCTTACCTGACTTAGGGTTGAAGATATCAAACGCGCACTCGATAATCTCTCTAGGATGAAATCCGGGCACATGTTTCTCTCTGAACACCCTGTCGATGACGTAGCGACGCATATACTTCGACCCTGAATATGCTACATGCCTGGAAACAAATGAAGAACGGATTATATCAAGAAATAACCGCAGCAGCCGTTAACTATTGATTATTCGGAAGATTAAAATATGAATTTTGCTTAACTAATTCAACACATTTGTTTCAAAATAAATCATAGTACCTATAAATGTTATACAAATAAATAAATATCTTGGGACATCTTAGACAAATTGCCCTAGTCCCACGGTAAATTCAATAGGCTTGTGATATGGGCACCAAGCGACGATATAATAGATATAATAATAATAGATAGATACATATACATACTTAAATACATAGACAGTCATGACCAAGGAACAAATATTTGAGATAAATAAATACACAAATAATGCTCTCGCCGGGATTCGGACCCAAAACCTCCAGCTTCGTAGGCAGCTACCAATACACCAATTCAGTATTTATTATACTCTTTTCTGCCAATATTTTAGGGTCCCAAGTTCTCAAAATAAAAGAATAATACCCGCCTACATATTTTCTGCTTTGCCCGAAGGTTGACTGGTAGAGTATGCCTATCCCTGTAGCATTAAGTCCGCCTTTTGTACAATTGTATTTTTCTTTTTGTGCAATAAAGATTAAATAAATAAATAATCCGTTTGAGTAAACGACAGTTACCTTGCAAACGGCAGCCTCAAATCATGCGGCAAATGACAGACGGTCCCAGAAGCGGTCATGACTTTAACCGCGTTCGGGTAGGCGTCCCAAGCCTTAACTCGCGGAGTGAGGAGTGGCGGGGAGAACTCTACAGCGCCGTGGCTTCTGAATACCTGAGAAGATTGAGGTTTTTTATATGAACGACTTCAATTAAAATAGTATTTTTAACAACAACACAACTATAATCAACTCATAAGACAACGCTGTAGGCAACTATAATAAATTTGACCAATCGCGTGCCAGCAAAAAAGACATCAACGAGCGTCCACCTTAAGATCTGCACTTCGTTTCGGCGTATTTATTTCATTATTTAAAGTTTACTTATTTTTATTGACTCGTAGAAAAAGTAATGAACAGCAACGCTTAAATATAGGCCTGTAGTGTTCTGTATAGAACACTTATAGTAATTTGTTCATCCATAGAAAAGTGAGTTCACATTTCTATTTTTAAATCATGCGACACATGACAACTCTACAGCGCTGTGGCTTCTGAATACCCGAGAAAGATGAGGTTTTTATATGAACTCCGTCTATTCAAAAGCAGCGCTTATAGGCCAGCAGTATCTTGAATACTCATAGTCATTTACTAATCGCTTTTTTATCGAAATCATTGTTATACTAAGGTACGATGAATGAGAAGACAAGACAAAGCAAATTGTAAACCTCCTCCTTTTCGAAGTCGGTTAAAAATGATGATGGGCAGCAGCGTCATCATAGTGGACACATTACTGCGATCGCCAATGCGCTTGCCCAGCGTGGTGGTTACCTCATCATGCGTCTAAACGCATAGTTAAATAAATAAATATCATAGGACAATCTTACTCAAATAGGTTTGTCTCGGTCCGGCAACCACGGCAGTTGTACCCGCCGCATGCCGTTGTGGTAAGTGATGTCTTTAGCTGCCTTCAGGTGCCGTGTGGCATTTATCACCAGCCCAACTCTTCCCGTGGGTGTCGTAAGAGACGACTAAGGGATTGAAGTGTCACTGACCATTCTTTGATAGAAGAATGATGATGGGCAGCAGCGTCATCATAGTGGACATATTACTGTGAATACTGTGATCGCCAATCCGCTTGCCCAGCGTGGCGATTATGGGCATTTACCTCCTAATGCGTCTATATGCATAGTTAATAGGAGAGGCCTACGTCCAGCAGTGGACTGAGAAAGGCTGACGAAGTGTGTGTGTACACACACACACACTTGTGTGTGACACCTCTGTCAAAATCAACTAACCTCAGCAACTCGGTCCGTCAACCACCGCAGCTGTACCCGCCGCATGCCGTTGTGGTAAGTGATGTCTTCAGCCGTGGAAGGCGCCTGCTCAAGGCATGCTCCAATCTAAACGAAACAATAGGTTTCTAAGATATTTATAGATGCATTTTTCACCAAAAATGAACTCCCCTTCAAAAATACTTTCAGAGCTTGAAGTAGTGGTACTTCTGATTGCCTTGAGTAGGTACCAGTTAACTAATGCTACTGTTTTATATAAGATCATATTCTCTAAAACGCAAATCAGCTTATAAAAAATGTATACAGTTGTAATAGTGCAGTGTATACCAAAATTGGCAAATAAAGTTGTTAAAAATGTATACAGTTGTAATAGTGCAGTGTATACCAAAATTGGCAAATAAAGTTGTTCAAAAGGTCAAAAGTATGTTGCTGTAATGAATGTTTAAATTCACAGAAGCTTGTTTGATTTAATATGGTTGTATTTTTATTTTAAACTATAGTGTATAAGGATTCCAAAAAAAAGTACGTTTTTTTTATTTGGAGATTATTTTACAATATATGTATAAAAGTCCCTAAATAGTTTTCTAATATAATAATTAAATATAATCGATGCAGAATCCGTATTATAAAACCAACTAAGCAAATTTTAATAAACGGTTAAACTCACGTGTATTTGTGTATTTAGTCACTTAGTAATTGGTGCTAATGAAGTGTGTAAGTAATTGTATTTTTTGAATCATGAAAAAAAATATTATGCCGATTATTCGGGAGTTTGTCGAATCCGAATATATGGATGATATTACACGTATTTCATTTTGGTAGTACACGTCATTGACTTGGGCGTCGTTGCAATGCCCTTAGAATATTCAATATGGAGGGAATATTGTTGGTAGAAGCCCTCACCAGCCGCTGGTAGCCGCGACTGCCCCTCGAGCCCAGCGTGTGGGACAGCAGCCCGGACAGCGCGCCCTCGGCCACCGGGCGAGGCACGTGCGAGCTGGACAGCAGATCCGCGCACGTCGGTCGGACAAGAGCGTCATGGTTTAGAAGCTATCCATTTTATTTCTTAGTCACTGCTAGACAAAGGCCCTCAGATCACAATTCCCGAACTGTCAATTCTGGTCAATTATTGACGAAGGCGTTCAGGTCGCCCCGCCATCTTCCCCTGGGCCTAAACCGTCTGCGCCTAGCTTGCGGCATCCATTTAGTAGCTATATTAGCCAACCTTTCCGGATGCATGCGGTAGACGTAGCCGGACTAATCCCACTTTAGGCTGCGTTTCCACCAGAGATGTGCGAGGATGTGTTTCCACACAAATGACACCTATTAATGACTCGAGGTGTCATTTGTATGGAAACACATCTTCACACATCTATGGTGGAAACGCAGCCTTAGTCTGGCAGTCTTTTCTGGCATGTCAGATATTTGTTTTGCAGCGCAGGGATGCGATCTATGGTTACACCTAAAAAGCTGCGCACTATTTCTCAAACCTCTAATTTGAACTGTTGACTTTCAGTGACCATATTCAGGCACTGTAGGGACATACACATGGAAGGAATATTGTCAGTAGAAGCCCTCACCAGCCGCTGGTAGCCGCGACTGCCCCTCGAGCCCAGCGTGTGGGACAGCAGCCCGGACAGCGCGCCCTCGGCCACCGGGCGAGGCACGTGCGAGCTGGACAGCAGATCCGCGCACGTCGGTCGGACAAGAGCGTCGTGGTTTAGAAGCTATCGATTTTTTTCTTAGTCACTGCTAGACAAAGGCCCTCAGATCACAACTCCCGAACTGTCAATTCTGGTCAATTATTGACGAAGGCGTTCAGGTCACCCCGCCATCTTCCCCTGGGCCTAAACCATCCGCGCATCGGTTGCGGCATCCATTTACAGACTAACCCCTTTATTCATAATTCTGCTAATTTAGCAAGCCACTAAGTATTGATTGTCCCTTTCAGTCGTATCTTTATGTCCATGAGAGTCAAAGAGACATACAATATTTACCAGATTATTAAGTTAAGAGCCGTTTATGAAAAAGGAGGTATATTTGCCCACCTTTCTGGATGCATGCGGTAGACGTAATGACGTAAACAGCCCCACTTTAGCCTTGCAGTCTTTTCACACACATCAGCTATGCATGTTTTGGAGCGCCGCGTTCCGGATGCGATCCACGGTTACACCTAAAATGCTGCGCTCTATTTCTCAAACCTCCAATTCAGACTTCTGCCTTTCAGTGACAATATTCGGGCACTGTAGGGACATACACATGGAGGGAATATAGTCAGTAGAAGCCCTCACCAGCCGCTGGTAGCCGCGACTGCCCCTCGAGCCCAGCGTGTGGGACAGCAGCCCGGACAGCGCGCCCTCGGCCACCGGGCGAGGCACGTGCGAGCTGGACAGCAGATCCGCGCACGTCGGTCGGACAAGAGCGTCATGGTTTAGAAGCAATCGTTTTTTTTCTTAGTCACTGTTAGACAAAGGCCCCTCCCACAGATCTCTACAACTCCCGAACTGACGCAGATATTTGTTTTTCATACCACCTATTCGAATACGGGCCTTTTCTTCCCTGCTAGGAGGGACCAAAGTGGCACTTTTCTGTTCGAGGAATTTCTATTGCCAGCCTAAAAAATTACAATGAAATATGAAAATAAACAGTACGTTCATAATTGATAAAAAAAATTTCCGAATCGATTATTTGCACAAATATTAAATATGTGATAAATCTTTTATTTTTCTCATAGGTGGTGTGAAAAGCAGTATGTGTCACACGGTACCAAAATTATTTCGTCTTGGGCGTTAACGCTTGAATTCTTCATTACGCTCAGGATTCAATATACGCCCACGCCGGAAATATAATATTTTGATCCTTTATGACACAATCTACTATTGCAGCGCAGGGATGCGATCCATAGTTACACCTAGAAAGTCTCAAGCCTCTAATTTGAACTGCTTACTTTCAGTGACCATGTCTAGGCACTGTAGGTTAGTATACACATATGGAGACAATATAGTCAGTAGAAGCCCTCACCAGCCGCTGGTAGCCGCGACTGCCCCTCGAGCCCAGCGTGTGGGACAGCAGCCCGGACAGCGCGCCCTCGGCCACCGGGCGAGGCACGTGCGAGCTGGACAGCAGATCCGCGCACGTCGGTCGGACAAGAGCGTCATGGTTTAGAAGCTATCGATTCTTTTTCTTAGTCACTGCTAGACAAAGGCCCTCAGATCACTCCCGAACTGTCAATTCTGGTCAATTATTGACGAAGGCGTTCAGGTGGACCCGCCATCTTCCCCTGGGCTTAAACCGTCCACGCCTAGCCTGCGGCATCCATTTAGTAGCTATATTAGCCAACCTTTCCGGATGCATGCGGTAGACGTAGCCGGACTAATCCCACTTTAGGCTGCATTTCCACCAGATATGAGCGAGGATGTGTTTCCACACAAATGACATCTATTAATGACTCGAGCGAGGTGTCATTTGTATGGAAACACATCTTCACACATCTCTGGTGGAAACGCAGCCTTAGTCTGGCAGTCTTTTCACGCATGTCAGATATTTGTTTTGCAGCGCAGGGATGCAATCCACGGTTACACCTAAAAAGCTGCGCTCTATTTCTCAAACCTCTAATTTCAACTTCTGACTTTCAGTGACCATGTCTAGGCACTGTAGGTTAGTATACACATATGGAGGGAATATTGTCAGTAGAAGCCCTCACCAGCCGCTGGTAGCCGCGACTGCCCCTCGAGCCCAGCGTGTGGGACAGCAGCCCGGACAGCGCGCCCTCGGCCACCGGGCGAGGCACGTGCGAGCTGGACAGCAGATCCGCGCACGTCGGTCGGACAAGAGCGTCATGGTTTAGAAGCTATCGATTCTTTTTCTTAGTCACTGCTAGACAAAGGCCCTCAGATCACTCCCGAACTGTCAATTCTGGTCAATTATTGACGAAGGCGTTCAGGTGGACCCGCCATCTTCCCCTGGGCTTAAACCGTCCACGCCTAGCCTGCGGCATCCATTTAGTAGCTATATTAGCCAACCTTTCCGGATGCATGCGGTAGACGTAGCCGGACTAATCCCACTTTAGGCTGCATTTCCACCAGATATGAGCGAGGATGTGTTTCCACACAAATGACATCTATTAATGACTCGAGCGAGGTGTCATTTGTATGGAAACACATCTTCACACATCTCTGGTGGAAACGCAGCCTTAGTCTGGCAGTCTTTTCACGCATGTCAGATATTTGTTTTGCAGCGCAGGGATGCAATCCACGGTTACACCTAAAAAGCTGCGCTCTATTTCTCAAACCTCTAATTTCAACTTCTGACTTTCAGTGACCATGTCTAGGCACTGTAGGTTAGTATACACATATGGAGGGAATATTGTCAGTAGAAGCCCTCACCAGCCGCTGGTAGCCGCGACTGCCCCTCGAGCCCAGCGTGTGGGACAGCAGCCCGGACAGCGCGCCCTCGGCCACCGGGCGAGGCACGTGCGAGCTGGACAGCAGATCCGCGCACGTCGGTCGGACAAGAGCGTCATGGTTTAGAAGCTATCCATTTTTTTTCTTAGTCACAGCTAGACAAAGGCTACCCTCAGATCACAACTCCCGAACTGTCAATTCTGGTCAATTATTGACAAAGGCGTCTAGCTCGTTCCGGAATACATGTAACTGTAATGAAAGTGATAATTTCATCGTCTGTTTATTTACTTATGATCCAAGTGTAAGTGTTACTCTATATCTGGATAAGTATTTGTTTTGACATATCGATATAATAACAGTAAAGTTTGAACAATTAATAAATAAA
This sequence comes from Thaumatotibia leucotreta, assembly GCA_025490895.1. NCBI lineage: Eukaryota > Metazoa > Arthropoda > Insecta > Lepidoptera > Tortricidae > Thaumatotibia > Thaumatotibia leucotreta. The sequence continues at coordinate 6,907 of JALPQI010017674.1, read as the reverse complement.
CATCCGTGAAACTGGTCACTTTCATTGCACTCTTGCATGGAATTGCCCCGCCATCTCCCCATAGGTCTGACCCGTCCGTGCCTAGCTTGCGGCATCCATTTAGTGACTATATTAACCCACCTTTTCGGATGCATCTAGTAAAAGTGGCCGGCCTAATTCCACTTTAGCATGGCAGTCCTTTTACGCACGTCAGCAATGCGTATTTTGGAGCAACGTGTTCCATCGTTACACCTAAAATGCTGCGCTCCATTGCTCAAACCTTCAATTCAGACTTGACTTTCAGTGACCATATTCGGGCACTGTAGGGACATACACATGGAGGGAATATTGTCAGTAGAAGCCCTCACCAGCCGCTGGTAGCCGCGACTGCCCCTCGAGCCCAGCGTGTGGGACAGCAGCCCGGACAGCGCGCCCTCGGCCACCGGGCGAGGCACGTGCGAGCTGGACAGCAGATCCACGCACGTCGGTCGGACAAGAGCGTCATGGTTTAGAAGCTATCGATTTTTTTAGTCACTGCTAGGTAAAGGCCTCTCCCACAGATCTCTACAACTCTCGAAGTGTCAATTCTGGTCAATTATTGACGAAGGGTATACGGGACGGGGACTTAGTGCCAACGGGTCCGACATGGTCCCGTTGGCATTAAGGGTCGGATAGATGTGGGAAATTTTTCAGATTCTGTCAAATTTCCCCATTTCGCACACACACGCACTTCACGCACACTACCTCATTTTACCGAGCGGGGTCATTGAACCTTGGTGATTTTTTTTAATGAAAGCGGCCGAGTTTGTAATTTATCACTACCTCTTTTGAAAAATTACACTTGTCAAAGTACTAGATGGTAAAAAAGATAGAGAGGGATAGATTTTATAAGACTATCCTTGTCTTTTCGATTCGATAGTCGTCTCAATGCAATGCAAAAGACAGATTTAATAGGAAGAAGATAAAATGAGTGTTTTAAATCGACACGAGCTAGGAATTTCCTTTTCGCACGTGTATCATACGACGTTTTTCAGTACAGATGGCCCTCTGAAGTTTCGACCTGACAAGAAATGAGCCATTTCTCGCACTAGTGCGGCAAAAATCTGTACTAAAAATGGATTTTCAGTACAGATCAATCAATTTGTTAGTCATCATCAGATATATCTGAACGACCACGGCACTCAAAAATATCTGAGCATGCACACGAACGCTATGATAATAGCGGCCTGCTCAGACATTTATGAGCACCCTGGCCGCTCCGCTATATCAGATGGTGACTGTACAGCATCGTATTCTGATTAGGCAATAGTAAGAGAAAAAAAATCTGTGTTAGAACAAAATGGCTTGGTTCGATAGTATGCCTGTTTGACCAACTGGTTGTAAGGCAAGCCACTAGTCCACTATAATAAAAAAAAAAAAACATTTTTCTGATCAGAACACGATACTGTTGAATATGGGCCCTAAGTATTCACTATCACCAGCTTTTCGTAGACATTCAACTTTCCCACTGCTGTGTGCGCCAAACGCACAAGAGTCCACCAACTATTGCAGTGCCAACGACGCATATTTGCGAGTCCATACCTACTAATTTGACATTTACAGAGGTAAATATTCTAAAATTATTTATTTTTTCTTTTTGGAGATTATTAAGAATTATTTTATTTTATTTATGTTGGCACAACAAAGTGGCTCCACTCCACCTGATCGTAGTGAAAAGTAGAGCCCAAATCGCGGCGGCAACGAACAGGACACAATCAGTAACCTGTTAGTTGCCACCGCCTTGCTGGCCCGCTAGAAGTTAAATATACCTGAAAAATTGTTTAATGAGATTAATAAGTGTATAGATGTAATGCACAATCTCTTATTTTCGTATATTGAAGAGAAAACCCGATTCTATCTTCTCCACAATTCGCTTCAGTGCAATGGTGAAGTAGTTTCCGTGAAAAGCCAAATGAATGGAATTATGCATTACATTTGTATAATTATTAATGTGACTTACCAGCAGCTATCAGGTTTAAGGAAGCTTATTTTACTAAATTCAATTGCATTCATTATAAAAATAAAAATGCACATAAGTAAAACATTAAGGCATTTATTATATTATCTTAAACGGTAATCAGTACCTTATTTCAAGAATTACAATTACAACTGTAAATTGAAGAATTACAATTACAAGAAAATAGTAGATCTTAAAAAAAATATTACATTTACTAATTTAAATATTAGATGACATATAGGTACTAAATAAATAAACAATATCGAAGTTTACCAACGGTGGAATTTGGAGAGTTGTCCTCAGTTTTGCGGCTGTTGCCTAAACCATCACTCGGCCACTCCAGTGGTTTATCCTCCTAAGTCCCAAGTGCCTTCTAAAAGAACAAAATGGCGTTCATCATTAAGTCCTGGGTAATAAAATTTTAAAGGTCGTTCAATCACAATGTAAACATTAATTCCATGACGTCAGGACTTAACAATGGTCGCCATTTTTAGTTCTTTAAAACGCCACCTCGGTCTTTCTGACTAAAAATATTTAAAAGGCCCGGGCCTTAGGAGGTTAAGCATCAGCCACTAAAGCTGAGGACGTCGGGTTCAAATTCCACCTATGGCTTTGGTAAGCTTAGGTATTTTTTCTGTGGTATATGGCATCAAATATTTAACTTTATATAGGTACATCGTAGTGTTACTACCTACTTAAAAAAAATAACTTAAAAAATATTTTATAAAATAATTTGAGTTGTTCCACAAAAATTGTAACCGTTATAATGGCGGGACCAGATCCTAAATTCGATCGATTCATATTGCATTATTTATTAGTACTGAATTAGTACTATTTGGTACCTGTTGTAAAAAAAATTGTACCTCTTCAATTTCAAAGTTATATTCAATCCGTCTGGTCCCGCCATTATAACGTTATAATGGTGGGACCAGGTCCTGAATTCTGTCAATTCATATTGCATTATTTAATACTGAATTGATACTATTTGGTACCTTTTGTAAAAAAAAAAGTACCTCTTCCATTTCAAAGTTATATTTGAAATAGTCTGGTCCCGCCATTATAACGTTATAATGGCGGACCCAGGTCCTGAATTTTGTCGGTTTATATTGCATTGTTTAGTACTGAATCGGTACTATTTGGTACCTGTTGTAAAAAAAAATAGTACCATTTCAAAATTATATTTCGAATTGTCTGGTCCCGACATTATAACGTTATAATGGCGGGAAATAGTCTGGTTCAAATGGTCTGGCGGAACCACACTATTTCAAATATAATTTTGAAATGGGAGAGGTACTCATTTTTTTACAAGAGGTACCAAATAGTACTAATTCAGTACTAAATAATGCAATATGAATCGACAGAATGTGGACAGAATTCAGGACCTGGTTCCACCATTATAACGTTATAATGGCGGGACTAAATTATTCGAAATATAATTTTTGAAATTGAAGAGTTACTCATTTTTTTACAACAGGTACCAAATAGTACCAATTCAGTACTAAATAATGCAATATGAATCGACAGAATTCAGGACCTGGTTCCGCCATTATAACGTTATAATGGCGGGATCAGACTGATTAAATATAACTTTGAAATTGAAGAGGTACAAATTATTTTACAACGGATCTGGTCCCGCCATTATAATGGTTACCAAAAATTACATTTAGTTTCACACGAGGTATCATTGTTATTAATGTTATTATTAATTACACACGGTACATTTATAAATATTACATTATGTTGTGGAAATAAAGTAATTTTCCATAACTAGCTACGGCGGCTTCGCATGGGCGGAATGCTGCTACTAAATATACTATTGTTCATTAATTAGGCAGCCCCCTATTGAATAATTATCTAATCTATCTGATTTTGATAAAAACGTCGAGAGGGTTTCGCAGTAACCATAATAATAGCGGGATCAGATCCTGAATTCGATCAATTCATATTGCATTGTTTTACCTTTTGTGAAAAAATAGTACCTCTTCTATTTCTAAGTTATATTCAAAATTATCTGCCATTTTGAAAAGAGAGTACCTATCTTTGAAGTTTCTATTACCTGTCTTTGAAGTAAGTATACATAATATATATGGACTCATTGCTGTTTTAGCTCTGCAAAGCAAATTAAGATTTGTTCTAAATTTTTTGAAGTCATGCTGCGTCTCCTATTTGAAAAGATCCATTTTAAAAATAAATTTCAAGTGCAATTGGTGGCAACCGTACTTGTGAATAAAAAGATAAAAAATGTAATATAAATATACACAGTTTTTATAGACAAACTTCATTACCATTGACAATGATAAAATTATCACGTAGACATTTTATCTACGGCGACACTGCCACCAAGTGGATGCTGCAAACTAGGCGGGGACGAGGCAGGCCCAGGCGGAGATGGCAGGACGACCTGGACGCCTTGGCCAACAATTGGCCAGACTTGGCACCGGACCGGGAGCTGTGGAGATCTGAGGGAGAGACATTTGCCCAGCATTGGGACACGTCTACAGACTAGGAAAAAAAATCGATCCTGTTTTTGCTCAGGATCAAAAGCTTGTATAGACCCAAAAAAAAGGTTTCGTCTAGAAAAGCCGCAAATCGAGATTTAAAATCCCCACACAATTTGTATGGATGTTAAAATAGTACATTTCGACACAAGTGCGAAAAACATGAAATTCGAAACGAGTGGCGATGTTTTGAAACACGACCGATCGATATGGGAGTGTTTTAAATCGACACGAGTTACGAATTTCGTTTTTGCACGTGTCTCATACGACGTTTTTTTTAGTACAGATGGCCCTCCGAAGTTTTGGACCTGACGTAAAATGACCCACTAAAATACACCATACACCAAAAAATACACCATCGGTACTAATAAATATTTTTTCACGCTTAATTTTTTTGTTAATCGATTCCATTCGTATCCAGTACCAATAGTTTCTTAGGGGTCAACTTATAGCAATGTATAAAAAAGCCAAAATTTCAAGAAAACTGTTTTCATAGTTAAATTTACTATGGAAAGAGTGAAAGTTTAATTACATCATAATCATCATATGTCACGATAATTATAGCTCCTATGCTAAATGACAATAATACTGTGTGGAAACATTAGCTACATTCATTATCTCGATTTGCGGCTTTTCTACCCGAAAAATTTTTTTTGGTGTCATACAAGCTTTTGATCCTGAACAGAAACAGGATCGATTGGCATCAAAAAAAGGTTGTTAAAAAGGACAATTTTCTCGGAACCCGTATGATTTTCCCAAAATCAGTAAACGCCAATTTTCACTAATTTAAAATCGAGGAAGGGCGTATAAGACCATTTTCGCATAGCTACTCTGGATCTGGTAGCTGCCCTCACTGACCCAATAATAATTTTTAACCTGTCTATATATTACCTATACAGGGTGTGGCCTGTAATAGGAGCAAAAAATGAAACTGTACACTAATAACCCAATAAATAGTCATAATTTAATAGTTAAAACTTAAAAAAAAACAATCTTTTTCAAAAAAAAATTTTTTTTTCCTTTTTTTTATGTAGTTTTACTGCAGTCGACTTATACCAAAAAAGTTAAATCGGTGTAACACAAAAAAAAACATTTTTTTTGCTAAGCCAGTTAAAAAACCATGAGTTAAAAAAAACTTTTTAGCTCATTTAGTTTTATGTCCACTGAACTACCAATACGTTTAATCATTAATAAGGTACAATGTTGTGATACCTAGATACATCACTCATAGGTCGTAACTTTAACATACTGTTTCTCCTTAATGGATAACTTTAAAACACTGGGACCTTTTGCGAATAACTAGAGGCAGTCAGAGGAGTCTTCCATTTGATTTTTTGCTCCTGTTACAGGCCACACCCTGTATATCAAAAAAGAATACTTATACTTGCAAATGAAAATATTAGGGGTTTATATACCTACCATTTGCGGGTTGTAACTCACATACCTTATTTTCTTGCTTGGTATAAACGACGTCAGTGTTCGTTTATTTCTTTTGTTCCCCACTTGAACAAAGCTGAAAACTTAGGAAAAAAAGTGTTAAAAAAATCATAAGAAATTAGATTTCACTCAAGAAAGACCAACCGACCTAACGAAATAATGGTAAAGGGTCATTCCAGGTGAAATCAACAAATCGAGTGTGCTGCATGGTTTCCGATTTGAATGAAAAAAATTGAGGATATATTTCATGGTGGCAGAAGTGTTGAACCACCACCAGTTTTCTTTTTTATCTTTTAGTTTCCAAGTTTTGCCCGTGCAAAATTCAGAGTCGGGTCAAATTTCTAATTGTGGAAAAACAGACATAACTTTTTTTCTATAAAAGGTAACGAAATAATTATTACTTTGTCATTATATTTTCAATTGGTTCTTGAGCCAACCCTGGTGCATATCAAATATAATTTTATTCTAAAAATGAAGTACTTGCTGTGTTCATTTTGTAAAATAAATATAAATGTGTTAGAGCAACTACTTGTAATAGAAAAATATAAATGAAAATTGAGACTTTCGAAAATGCTCATGTTTGACTCTAAAAAAATCAATGTGGAAGATAAAATATTTTCTTTATTTTAATCATAAATTATAGATGACATCTTCTTTAATTAGATTTCGAAAAAAAAAAATATTTTGCCTATTTTCCGAAATACGAATTTTCAAAATGCTCATCTAGTGCATTTTTTCTCTTGTTATATTTATGCAGATTAAAATATAACTATGACCTTAATCTTTTAAATGCCTATGAATTCAATGAGAAAATATTGAATTAAATCCAGGCGATTGCAATTGACTGTATACACCGTGCCCGTTAATGAACCCAAAAAAATTTAACCACGTATTTCTAACTGCATTTAGAAAATATAATGACAAAGTAATAATTATTTCGTTACCTCGTATCGAAAAAAAGTTAGATCTGATTTTGTACAAGCAGGAATTTGAACCC
>JALPQI010017673.1:0-25475 GCA_025490895.1 Thaumatotibia leucotreta | reverse complement strand
GGGAACTCTTCAAATGTTGTAGGCACACATGACATTTTTCATTTATTTTCGAAGATTATTCAAATATTTGCGTCTAGTCATGAACTTTTACGTTGGTGATCTGATGATGGAAGGTACAACTCCTTAGCAATTAGGAGTTGGGGGATAATTCTTTAAGTATAACATATTTCGTGTATTTTGGAAGCTATTTGAGTATTTGCCTTTAGGTGGTCATCCTTTCATGTTGGTGAGCTGATGATGAAAGGTACAACTCCTTAGAGATTAGGAGTTGGGAGACAATTCCTTAAATATAACATATTTCATGTATTTTGGAAGCTATTCGAGTATTTGCGTTTAGGTGGTCATCCTTTCATGTCGGTGAGCTGATGATGAAAGGTACAACTCCTTAGAAATTAGGAGTTGGGGGATAATTCTTTAAATATAACACAGTTCATGTATTTTGGAAGCTATTTGAGTATTTGCATTTAGGTGGTCATAGTCTCATGTTGGTGAGCTGATGACGAAAGGTATAACTCCTTAACTATTAGGAGTTGGAGGATAATTCTTTGAATATATCTATTTAAGTGTTTGCTTAGTAGTTATGACATGTTGGTTAGCGGTAAGTGATTCTTTAAATAATATAGGCATGCTAAGGCTGTTACCTATAATCATTCATCGGTAACTCGTGGCATGCAGGTGGCACTTGACAGTTTCTAACAGACTAGTGATGGGGTCGAGAAAAATAATCTAAATTAAATGAAAAAATATTTTAATAATTTATGACATTCGTGGTAAACAATTAAAATTTGTTCTAAATTTTCACAAGTCAGCCTACGTCTTCTACTTGAGAAAATCCACTTTGTGTAAGAAAACGATCTTTCAACCTCCACTACACAACACTCAAGTTGTAGTGTATTTTTGTTCATATTCTGTTTGATTCAATTTCTTTATTTTGTAATAAGTTATTGATACTTTTTGTCGTGAGATATCCTGGATTTTTTGAAAGCACTTGTTTCAGCTTTTGATAAGCAAGTTTACCTTTGTGGTGCAATCTCAGTAATGAAAGTGACTTTTCAATTTTAAATACAATTTCCATAGACTCTTTTAGTTTTAGGCTTCTACCTTCCAATTCCTTGATTGACTTGGCCAAAATACCGAAATTTTCTAAACCTGAGGTGGCAAATCCTTCTTTGTGCTTTGTGGTCTTTAAGTGCTTGTTAATATTATATCTCTTGCAAACAATATAAACATCGCAGCGGGTGCATTTTACCTGATCACCCTGCAGTAGAAGTTCTGAATGCTCTCTAAATATTTTCTCCATTATTGAAAATATCTCGCGACTCGTAATAATTATTACACGGAAATGGATGACAATAGCCATGTCAATACATTGATGTTTTTAAACTAGTAAGCAAACCTACTTTGTTATTATGTTAAGACCATGTAGGTAATATTAATTTATTATTTTATCTTATCTGAAAAGACACTCAGAAATCTTGTCACATCATTAATCTTTTAAGTGCCACCTGGATGCCACGAGTTACCGATGTGTGCCTATAATCTTTGAAATTATTCATACTTGCTGATGATACAATGTATATCTCCTTGATAATGGGATAATTCATTGAATATAACAACTGTCATACATTTTCGAGATCTATTTAAGTGTTTGCTTAGTAGTTATGACATGTTGGTTAGCGGTAAGTGATTCTTTAAATAATATAGGCATGCTAAGGCTGTTACCTATAATCTTTGAAATTATTCATACTTGCTGATGATACAATGTATATCTCCTTCATAATGGGATAATTCTTTGAATATTTAAGGTATCCAGTTCAGGTTTTCTGGCCTATTACAGTGCAGTACATTCTAATTATAAGTATTTAGAGCATACTAAATAACGATTTTACACTACTAAAAAGCAAAAAATTGGCTTGGCACCGACTTCTAAGAAATCTGTAGCGTACCTAGCCATAATATTTTATTTCAATGAATAAGGTAAAAGGTTTAAAGGTTTGTGTAGGAAATCCTAAGAAGTAGGAACTAAAATTATTTTTGACTTTTTAGTTTGGGCGAATTTTTGAAGGCGGTTTTATTTTTATTTTAAAATATTTTATATTTACACGGGAGTGCGTATCTTTTGTTCGTGTTTGTAGCCGATAGTTCATAGCTTAGTAGCTCGCGGTGAGACCGATGCCTTACCTAACCCACTTTGTCCTACCCAGTTCTAACCTAACCTAACGTACTTTGATACAGTAGTGACTTACTAATGAGATGGCAGTTCTAACCTAACCTAACGTACTTTGATATAGTAGTGACTTACTAATGAGATGGCAGTTCTAACCTAACCTAACCCACTTTGTCCTACACTGTTAAAAATTAGGGAATTTTACAGACGAAAAAATTACAGAATTTTGTAAAATTACATAATTTTCACAGAAAAATTTGTAATTTCACATATTTTTCATCAATTTTACAAAAATAAATTTAAAATTGATGAAAAATATGTGAAATTACAAATTTTTCTGTGAAAATGGTGTAATTTTACATTTTTTCGTCTGTAAAATTCCCTAATTTTTAACAGTGTACCCAGTTCTAACGTAACCTAACGTACTTTGATATAGCAGTGACTTAATAATGAGATGGCAGTTCTAACCTAACCCACTTTGTCGTAGCAGTGAGTTCCTAATGAGATCGCAATTGTTCTAGTCTAACCTTACCCAGTTTGCCACAGCAATAATGAACGGTAGTCAAGATCGTTGTTCTAACCTAACCAACCAATCACCTCATCTTTTTCTTAACATTGTCTTATTACATATCGTTATAATAAGTATATGTACCAAACCCAATCTACCATAATAGATAATGCATTTCTGCCTAACGTAAAATATATGTATGTGAAGTACGTTTCGGAGAGTTGTATACACGGTGTTACGTCAGCATTCCGAAAGATTTTAATGCTGGATTCCTGACCATATTTAGAGTCTTTAATGTTATATAAAATTTCCTGGATTCGGCTTGGTTTCAGAGATAATGAACCTTTTTTCGAAATAAGTTTTTCGACGTAACTCGTCATTTAACTTCTTTTGAATTACAATGCTACCACAATGTGTTCTAATATTACCACACCTTTTGCCTGACAATCAAAAAATACGAATAGACTTGACGAAATAACCTATACCTAAAAAAACAATTGAAATAAATAATTTAAACAAATTGTTGTTGTGATAAAAAGTACTGGAAATGTTAAAAAGTATTCAAATCGGCCTAAAAAAAAGAAAAAAAAAAATTTTTTTTGGTGGAATTGACATAAGGTCTCATAATATTTTGTGTTTATTTTGATGTCTAGAATGCATAGTTAAAACCTTTGGCAGTGCTCGCGTAACACCGTGTATAATTATGTACCTATGCCAAAAATATGGACATCCAATTTCTGCGAAATAACACATGACCTAAATAATAATATGCCAAAATAGTTTCTGGCAAAGTAATATTCTAAATATTGTTTACAAAAATTGATTATGCCAAGTCTCTTATAACATAAGCGTTTCGAAAAAAAAATGCCATGTAGAGGGAGCCCTAAACAGACAGAGAGACAGACAGACATACAAACAATGATTTTGAAACTTTACAAAATAAACACACCGTCAGGTGGGCATCAAGTCATGTGGTAATTCTTTATGTATGTCATAAGAAAAGTTATAGTAACTGTACATTGCAAGCACTGCACATCCCCCCGACAGCATTAAATATAATTGCTGTACCCACGATCACGCTGACTTAATACACTTATTTTAATTACTTTATTCGTTAACGTTTATACGTCCGTAGCTGATACTCTTCATGCGTTAGTTTACAGTAAATTATATCATAACCATAGATCAGTGATTTTATTTATCACATCCACCATCAAGAATGGGGCAAGTGTTGGGCTCGTACGGTAACTTAAACTCAGATCACATCATCAGTCTATAATTAGTCCACTGCTGGACAAAGGCCTCTCGTATTAGGTACCTAAGCATACGGACGCATTAGGAAGTAAATACCCATAATCGCTACGCAGGGCAAGCTGTTGCCCATCATCCAAGAATCAGTTATGAAATTCAGACGGATGCAAAATAATATTTTCTGAATCAGAGTTCGCTTATTATAATAAGAATTGTTTCCCAGCGGAAATACTCTAGATCTTTAAGTTCAATGGGTTCAAACAAGTTTTAATTTCTTAACACGCCATGTGGACAGCACAAAAAATATTTTAACTACCTACCTATTTGCAGAAAGTACATTTTAAAATAAATATACAAAACCTTGCCTATCAATAATTATGTTTACACATAGGTAAGTAGGTGACTATCAAATTTGCTCAGTGTATTTTACAGGGATCTGTTACGAATTGAAACGGTCACATGTACAAAAATCATGCATTCAAACAAAGAAAAACAGGTGGGCAGGCAAATCGACAGGCAAACTATAACTTTCAGCCAGGCTATGAACAGGCACAGAGACGAACAGACAAACAGATCTTCTGATTTCATTAACGTGGAGGTTTATTTAGTTTTTAGGTCATGAAGACTTCAAATTTGAGAATTTAGGTATTCAGTTTAAATCAACGTTTTCTTCCGTATGGACCAACAGACACACAAACTTACTAGGAAGTGATACGTTGTTTCCTGTAGTTGATTTTTATACGTATATAATAATTATGTATGTATTATGAATTAAAAAACGCACCAAGTGCGAGTCGGACTCCGTACCACTATCAATTTATCATAAAAAATACAGTTAAAACAACCTATCTCAAAAACTATAAGAGATACATCTTGTCTCTTTTTCGTTTATTAAATACGAGTATATGTATTTTACCATCTCTTTTACGCATTATGAATTATGAAGATAAGTGTTTGTCAACTATCAATAAATTGTAGGAAGAAAAGTGTCAACTATCAATAAATTGTAGAAGTATGGTGTGAAGTATTTATTTCGCTCATTTTGTTAGAGTATAACGTATCTTTACTTATATATCATTGGCGGTTCATACAACACAATCCTCACCAAATATCATTACTTCCGAGTATTCCATTTATTGTTTCCGAGTAAATTGGATGTGACAGACAGACACGGACAGAGACGGACATGACTTGACGAATATAAGGTTTTCGTTTTTTGCAATTTTGGCAACGGAACCCCAAAAACAGTTTGCTAAATTAGGAGACGGTTATGAATAAAGGGGTTATAATCTTCCAAATCACTACATAATATAAAACAAAGTCGCATTCTCTTGTCCCTATATCCCTATTGTATGCTTCAATCTTTACACCTACGCAACGGATTTCTATAGATATAGATAGAGTGATTTAAGAAGAGAAGGTTTTAGGTAGACTATAAAACTTAAAATTATTTGAATAAAATAGTCTGCAAGTATAAAACCTGATAGATTATCATTATAGGTCCATAAGAGATTGCCTAATCTAAAATCAAAATGCCATGTTCATACCTACGTAACGTACAGATTAATAAAATTAGGACTCCAACTATTCAATATGTATTTAAGTATTTGTATGTATCTATTCTATATATTACATATTTTGTAGTTTAGTTCTCACACAAGCCTTGATTGAGTTTATTGTGGGACTAGGTTGATATGTGTAAGATGGTCACATGCTAAATATATTTATTTGTTCATATACTAATCGTCCAATAATAAAGAAATATATTTTTTTAAATTATGTTGTTATTATTCGAAACACGACAAAACATAGCTATATAAATATTTAATTATTTTTAGTGTTTCTTGTTATATCGGCAATATTTTAGGTAGGTACAATCAGCAGCAGATATTGCTTAACGAGTAGGGTGTTCACAATGATCTTAACACACTCTAATAGTCGTGCATAGTTTATTTTGAAAACTCTGCCCGCTTAGCAATATCTGCTGCTGATTGTACATCATCTGAGAAAATTTCAACTAATTATCCATTAGATACATATTGGTGATAGACAGACAGATGGACAGACAGTGAAGTATGAAGATGCCCAGGATCGCGCAAAGAGGAGGAAAGGTAGGTACGGACCCTGGCAAAAGCCGGGATAACGATAGGTAGAAACAGAAGAATAGCCTTCATAATAATATTACAGAAACGTGATTAAACTTAATGTTTGTACAAGTTATTTTCCAGTCATCCTTGTCGCACACGCATATTGGCGCGACTGGTGCGAGCAAGAGGGAAAGAATAGTAGTAGTAGTAGTAGTTGCATTTCGATGCAAGTGCAAAAAAAAAAAATTTTTCCACGAGGATGAAAGTCAATCACCCGAGTTAAAAAGAAGTTTTTACACGTGTATCGAACGACTTTTCTCATAACAAGTGCCTTAAAAAGAGAAATTAACGTACGAGAAGCGTGCGCAAAGTTTCCTTCTCCGCACTAGTTAGGAAAAGTAAGTTACGCAGTCAATAAAGCTAGCTCATATCACAATAATATAGGAGGCAGGGACTTGACGCTAGGTAGGTCGACTTGTGGAGGAATGCCCCATGATATTAGTATAATAAATATATTGTTTGATAACAGCCTAAAACAAGCCATAATATTACCGCGAGTTTTTTTTTTTCATCGTTTGTTTTCAAATTGTTCCAGTAATATGGTTTCTAAACCAGAGCTACTTTACTTTTTATTTTAATTGCGAGAAATTAAAATATACTAATTATTCATAGGTACACAATAACACGATAATTTGAACTGTGACTCTGCTCGGTCTGAGACGCTCATTTTGAGAGACAGTATGGAGCGCGCAGCGCCGTCTCACATGGTGATTGGTTGATTTGAAAAGGTAATGTCTTTGAGTGGACAGTTTGAATGAAATTATTTGAAAATATTACATACGTATACCAGTAATTGGAGTTCGAGGCCAACGAAACTACGACAGATGCGTTATTGTTAAATCTGTCAAAGTCTCTTATGTCATTGTCAAGTAAAGTTTTCAGGTTTCCTCAACCTTTTTGTTATTTAATTAATTTATTTAAAATAATTCCTAATAAAAACATTATATACCACTGTAGTGTTTTTACGCGTTTCTGTTTAATGTGGCTGTCACAACTAGGATTTTCTTAAAAACACGTAAATATCTAAAAACTTTTCTTTTCTCTTAACTAACATTGATATGACAACATTTTCTTGTAAAGAACTTAAAATTACCAGTGAACACAAACGACAGCGTGCCATATTGATTAAGACAGTACATACTCGTATAACATTTCACCCAGTATATTTCATTTGAAATTTAATTTTTTGATGATGGGGTGTATAACGAAGCTAAACATGGCTGAACCAAGTTATTATTTACCTCTGTAATGTTTTTACGCGTTTCTGTTTAATATGGTAGTCCCAACTAGGATTTTCTTAAAAACACGTAAATACCTAAAAACTTTTCTTTTCTCTTAACTAACATTGATATGACAACATTTTCTTGTAAATAATTTAAAATTACCAGTGAACACAAACGACAGCGTGTCATATTTATTAAGACAGTATTTATAAGATTTCACCCAGTATATTTCATTTGGAATTTAATTTTTTGATGATGGGGTGTATAGCGAAGCTAAACATGGCTGAACCAAGTGGGTCACCTTGTTAACAACCTACAGAAGAAAACAAAACGTTAGATCTCTATGATAATTTAAATGGAGAACTATAGCACTGCCAAAGAAATTTGTAGGTCAAAGGAATTTTACGAATACGAAATGTGAACATAAAGCACGCTACAATGTATTATTCTGCAATTTTCTAAACGTATGCAGAAATAGGGTTTTAATTTATGTGTAGTTAAATTGCTGTACCAAATGTTATTAACACATGAGGTGATACCAGCGCAATACCAACTTTGTTACTAATAATTGCGGATAATTCCGTTTTTATTAAAATATCTTATATTTACGTGAAAATAAGTAAATAATATTGTTTCTATAAATTAAAGAATTAAAATTACCAATAAATAAGATATCTCAACGTCTGTTTTTAGAAAATAAGGATTTACTATTGTATGAACATTTCATTGTTGTGGCAATATTTTCGTCGATTCTTTGGCCTCGAACTCCAATTAGTGGTTTAGCTGAAACTGTAGTATTGCTTTGTAAGTCTAATGACAGTAAAGACTGTTGGAATATGTCAAGTGAAAAGTATATGGGTATTGTTATCTATTACATATTATAGATTGACAAGTTACACACCTATAACATACTGAATACTTTCGCTGTCCTGCAATATATGTGTACCTAGACATAGTTATTTAAGCTACAGTTAGTCTCTAATACGACAACATTAGGTTCATATGATATGAATTCCATAATGAATTATACAACTCTAAAAGTAGTAAACACTCACTGAGCATTAGTTGCACAAATAATTGGGGTTTGATTGGTGGAATCTGATGTTTCAGGCTCGTGAGTTTGGTCGGTCTTAATATCCCGCCAAGCTGCTATCCTCCTGAAATAGTCACATTGGTGAATTTAATTTATTATACATCCCTATCTGTTTCTTTTTATTGAAATTAATAATAAATGACAAAGTTCGTGTCGCAATTGGCAATAGAATAAAGGTAATAATATGTATATCTACTACAGAATCATTTGAATTCGACAAAGATTAGCTGGCAAATGTAAAATGTGAGAGTGTCATAAATATGGAAGAAAAAATGTTCTAACTACTTTAAAAGCGGCTCGGGTATTCCGTTAGGTTAGTTGTACTTATTAAATAGGTGTTTTAACTATTACGCTTCAAATTTTAAATTTTCGCTACGGCGAGATACTTACTATGTGGTGCCATGGTGAAGGAGTAACCCCGCTTCTACTCGACGCTTTTTCTTTTCCCCCCAGAACAACGGTGTTTTCGGTACTCATTTTTATTCGTTCTGCCCATCGTTGTGGGCATGTTTATGATATCGATTTTATCGAAACAAACACTTTTGCCTTGACTTGTGGAACAAAATTGCAAAATGTTGACTCATAGATGACATTGACTTTGCTGTGACAAATGAACAAAATATTTTATGACCACTTACCAAAAAGTATTTTACGCGTCCATTTAAATTAAAGTCGTCAGCCTCGATAGCCGAGTTAGTTGTGACCCTATCTATGAAGCTGGAGGTTCCGGGTTCGAATCCCAGTGAAAGCATTATTTTGTGTATTTTTTTAATCACAAATATTTGTTCCTTGATCGTGACTATCTATGTGTTTAAGTATCTGTATGTAGTTACATGATATGTATCATCGCTTATTTCTTATTACCCACAACACAAGCCTTAATTTAAGCTTAAGATGTCCCGATATATTTATTTGTTTATTATTATTATTAATTTATAGCCACTTATTTTATTTATTACCTCTCAGATATTAATTAGTACCTATCATATTAATGTGCTCCTTTCTTCCAAACTGTTGTACAAGTTACGCTAAATGAGAATTAAAGTGAGCATCATAGTTAGATACAAAAGTAGCTACCTAACTACCTACTGGCTGTAATTCATAAAAAATACTGACCGATATATTGTATTTTGAGATCCGACCTGGCGAATCGAGGGATAAAATTTTACCGGATATTTTATTTGATAAAATAAAAACAATAACAACATACCTATTTTATGAATTACGCTTACTTTTAATAATCCATCTATTGACCGAATATATTACTAATTAGTGAGGTCATTTAACTAGCAGTTTTAAAGTGACATCTGTGATGGATATGGTTAAGCTTACCTTGTCATCTGCCTCCATGTCAGTTTTCATGGATAGTATTATTCACGCACATATACAAAGGCAAAGAGCGAAATTGTATCAATTTTCAAATTGATAATTCAGAAATACTATACCACTTTTTGGACTTTTTTTTACATACGCGCCATCTACGGGATACGTACAACTTACTATCAAGGTTCAAAATTACAAAAAGTCTACTAATTAACAGAGTTAATGTCGACAAATTTGTATGAAAATCTCACAGGGACATCCACCTTAATGTGGTATGACAAAAAGATACCAGCAGACGGTGTGCCAGAAGGATGACTTTTGTCTTACCCCATTAAAAACCGTTTCTTACCCCACCTTACCTTACTTATTTTCCTTTGGATATCGGATTAACGCCCGTTAATAACGGGCATTTCATGGTAGGGTTACTGTGTCCGTGTCAGCTTGCGATAGTGTTTTTGACACTAAAATAATTTCATAAAATAATTTGATTATGTGTCCCACAAAATAAATATCTTGGAACATCTTACGCAATTCGACCTAGTCCCACGGTAAGCACAATTAAGGCTTGTGATGTGGGTACCAGGCGACGATATATATAATAGATAGATACTTAAATACATACACAGCCATGACCAACGAACAAACATTTGTGATAAAAATATACCCTGGCTGGGATTCGAACCCAGAACCTCCAGCTTCGTAGGTCACTACCAATACCAACTAGGCTACGGAGGCTGAAAAACACAAACACTTTAATAGTTAATATTTCATAATTAATTAGTAAGGAAATTGTGACGCGTTTGCTCCGGCTGACCTATCGTGAACCCACGACGTTCAAGGCGTCGGGTGAATGTCAACAAAACACTGTCGCTTTCATATAATAAATTAATATCTTGGGACATCTTATCTTACACAAATCGACCTAGTCCTACGGTAAGCTCAATTAAGGCTTGTGATGTGGGTACCAGGCGACGACATATACCTACACCGTGTTTTTATTGATTTCCGTTAAATTAAAGGGAAGCTTATTTAGGTAAAAAATAATCAATTTCTCTAAGAAACTAGTACTTACCTTAACTCTTATTGTTATTGAGTTATTAAAAAAAATAGTTTAATGACTGAACAAGTGTATTGCAACCTTTATTACATCCTAATGTTACTTATTTTGACATGTGCCGTCAGCAGCCGTCAGTCGCCTGAGATCTTATTCTTAAGGTTCTCTCACACTTGCCATTACAATTATTATGTATGAAAACGAAAATATTTTTTTTTTTACGAATTAAACAAAACCCGATATACTAGGCAACTTCTATTAATGTCCCAAATAACCTGTCCTATTTAACGGAAATCAATAAAAACACGGTGTATATACACGGTGCTCGTGAGCATTCCGAAAGATTTTAATGCTGAATTCATGACCACATTTAGAGTATTTAATGTTTTATAAAATTTCCTGAATTCGGCTTGGTTCCAGAGATAATTAACCTTTTCTCGAAATAAGTTTTTCGAACTCGTTATAAAACTTCTTTTTGATTACAATGCTACCACAATGTGTTCTAATATTACCACACATTTTGCCTGACAATCAAAAAATAAGAATAGACTTGACGAAATAACCTGTACCTAAAAAAAACAATTGAAATAAATAATTTAAACAAATTGTTGTTCTGATAAAAAGTATTGAAATGTTACAAAGTATTCAAAAAGTCTCAAAAAAAAGAAAAAAATTTTTTTGTGGAATTTGACATAAGGTCTCATAATATTTTTTGTTTATTTTGATGTCTAGAATGCATAGTTAAAATCATTCGCAATGCTCGCGAGCACCGTGTATGTAACATGGACGTCTAACGCCAGCTCAAAAATGCCCCCAAAAATTTCAAATTTCAAATTTCAAAATCATTTATTCGTAGTAAAAATCAGTAAAACTAAACACAGGATGAATACAAAATAATTGTTCAATTTGTACCAAGATAGGCAGGAGCAGGACATAGCGCTTTTCTTAACACCGCGCATATTTCGGCGCTACATCTTTGACAAACGTTTATAGAATATAGCCAATCAAAACTTTGATGGACCAATTACAACTATTTTAAATGGCGATTATTTTTTAAGGGTTGATATTGAAATTCATTACCGTCATGCATTGAAGAGGGGGTGACACTTGTCAACTAAAATTCAGGACCTTTTTGAAAGGCAATTTAGTACTGCCGCCCTAGTGTAGAAAGCAGTATTTGCTATGAAACTGCATAGCAAAAAGCTGCCTTAAGTTCTAGGGTAAAAGGCGACTTTTCCCTATGGAGTTTTATATAAAATACTGCTTTATAAGTTTATACACTAGGACGGAAATATGGCGTCCGGCTTCCATGTTTTATTTGTTCGTAGCGTAAATGTTTGATTGTCACTTATTTTATAACAATTATTTTCTAGAACTGTTATTGCGTTGGCAGCGTTTGGATGCGTGATGGCGCAAAAAGAGGAAATAGAAAATACTACTGTCAGTGGTAAGTCTTTTACTTTTTATTTATGTGACGAAGGTAGACAACTGAGCTCTCAGCCCACCTGATCGAAAGCAGGAACTGAGACCCATGGACATAGTGACCAAAAAATCGCCTATGCCCTGCCTACCCTGGACGGACTTAGATGGATTGCCTCTATCTATGCCAGTATCCACCGGCTATCTTACCCCCGAACCGGAACACAGCAGCGCAAACACTGCCATTTGGGCATTTTCTCGAGAAGAGATAAAAAAAAAAATTTAAGGTAGGTCAATTTAATGTTTTTCCTACTCAGAATAACGAGTTCTTTCAATCTAGGAGAAAAAAAGTACAAGAAAAAAATGGTCCCACATTTTTCATACATTTTACATGCTCTCCACTTTGTAACCGCTGTACAAATTGTTTGAAAAACGGTTACGTAATAGAAACAAAAAGTTGGGACACTTTTTTTCTTCTAGTAGGATCGAAAGAGCTCGTGATTCTGAGCAGGAAAAACATAAAATTTACCTGTTTCAGAAAAATAAGTTTTTGGATCTCTTCTCGCGAAAATGCCCATTTAGCCATATTTAGCGGCAGGTTAACGGCTAAGACGGTGGTACCTATCCGGCCGGACCCTGCACGAGGTCCTACCACCAGCAAAACCCCACCAACCATCACCAATGACCAATATTCATTAAAATGTACGCTTCACTTCAATGAAATTTAAGCCTGTCAACTCTAAAGTAGCATTTTGTTTAATTGATTTTACGAACGAAATTCAGCACTTCCTTAGGCACTGGTCCCACGACGAGCTACTAAGCTATGAACTATGGGCTATAAACACGATCAAAAGATACGCACTCCCGTGTAAATAAAAAAACACGGCGATACTCGCCCGGCGGTGATACCTGATAGCTGGGCGAGTATCGCCGTGTCTCTTTTTTTTTACACGGGAGTACGTCTTTTGTTCGTGTTTATGGGGCCTGTCTCCATTCCCCCCCTCCCCCTTGGCACGTTGAGACCTTCAAAGAGTAACATCAACTTTTTTTATCAGAGCCCAAGGCATGTCTGACAGCCAAGAACGTGTCTGGGATTTGCGTGCAACGGAACAGCTGCGACTACAGCACTGCAGCCATTGACCTCACGCTGTACGCTCCTCATGACTATCAGAGGTATGTATACAAATTACGAAAGGTGTGTTGCTATCTAGTCAGACCAGAACGCCCGATTTTCGTATGCTTGAAACACTCGCTACGCTCAAGATTCTATTTTAGAACCACTCGCTTCGCTCGTGGTTCAACCGACCATGGTTTTGCGGAATGCGACCAACTACATTTTTTTGTCAATCTGACTTGAGCTTTAACATAATGAGTTTTGTCGCTTTCTACATAGTAGAGATATCTTCTCTCTAATCTCTATATCTCGAGAGATATCTCCCATAAATCGGAGATTGTCGTTTTCTGCATAACTACGATAAACTATAGAATCCTTTCGCATGCTCGTGTTTCAATTTCATACATCATCAGCCTATGATAGTCCGCTGCTGGACGTAGGCCTCTCCTATTAACTATGCGTATGGACGCATTAGGAGGTAAATGCCCGTAATCGCCACGCTGGGCAAGCGGATTGGCGATTGCAGTAATGTTTCCACTATGATGACGCTGCTGCATCATCAATATTTTATCAAATAATGGTCAGTGACTTCAATCCCTTAGTCGACTCTTACGACACCCGCAGGAATTGGGGTGGTGACAAATGTATTACTGCCGTCACCACACAGCGTTCAATTTCATACTCGCTGGTAAAATACAACTTTACACCCTTATATAAATAACTACTATGTCCAATGTTTTTGCCATTGACCCAAAATTCTTTTCGTCGTCTTATTTTTTGTCCCTAAAAAACGTGACACAGTTGTGATTTTTGTATGAGATGATGTTTTGTTTCTAATTTTTGATGTATGGATTAAAATCTAGCGTGAAAAAGAAATAAAAGTGCACCGGATTTTTTTATATACCGAGTCGAAACAGCAACTAAAAGCGTGACAGAGTGGTATGAAACAAGACAACGAAAAGAATTTTGACCCACGTATGTAAAGTTGCAGGTTTCATAAATAAATAAATAAAACAAAAACTATATATACTAAAAATTTGTATATTTCAATACTTCATGTACTTGTCATACCTTACTCTACATTCACAATAGCTTTCAGTCCTTATCTGTTTATTTCATTATTCATCAATTTACAGGATGTTTCATCCATCGCTTATAAAAATGTCTGGTTATCAGTTAACAAGTCATTACAAAAATTCTAACAAATATAATATAAACTACATTATCACCGAAAGTAATGTTACTCCACCCAACTTAGGTGCATTTAGACCAAACGAGCATTCGCTCATTCTATCCCCCACTCTACGAAATTCGTTCGTTATACAAAACGTGATTCGTCGAATCGAAATTCGTTAGTTTTCGTAGAGTGGGGGATAGAATGAGCGAATGCTCGTTTGGTCTAAATGCACCTTTACATTTCGCCGAAAAATAACTTACGCATATTACCAATTCGAATCGCGAAAAAAACACATTCCCATACAAAATGACGAGATCATGTACCTAACCAATTTGTATGAAAAGTTTTTTTTTTCGAGATTTCCGGGTTGGTCTTATAGTATGCTCTAATAGTTGCTCATTATGACTTATATACAGGGCGTCCTATGACTATGGGACATGAAGGTTAAGTACCTACTTTAAATATTATAGAGAGGATATTTTGCTGAAAGAAGACTTTGTTATTTTTAAAGGCAAATAAAACTGCATTCAAAGTTATTCATAAAATTACTTGCTCCATCCAGAAATCAAAAATCAGATTTTTTTTTCGAATTTTGTACCAAACATTTATGGTAAATTTTTCAGTTTTAGATACTATGTTTCTTAATATTTTTTTTTTACTATCCATTCTTTCGAATGACATCATAAACTTACGAAAAAAAGTGTTAAAGTAGGTTCGATGCCTAGAAAAAGCTACATTTTCTTTAAATGCTTTATTTTCAAAATAAACTAGTCTTCTTTCAGAGAAATATCCTATCTACGATATTTAAGGTACTTTCCCTTCATGTCCCATAATCTTGGGACACCCTGTATATGGTGTGCGAGATTAGTGTCTCAGGAACCACCCCGTATATTCCCACAATGTTATGTCTATGGGTACTAGTCTGCGACCATATATAACACGGACGTCTAACGCCAGCTCAAAAATGCCCCCCAAAATCAATTGTTCAATTCTGCCAAGATGGGCAGGACATAGCGCTTTTCTTAACACCGCGCATATTTCGGCGCAACATCTTTGACAAATGTTTATAGAATAAAGCCAATCAAAACTGATGGACCAATCACAACTATTTTTAAATGGCGGTTTATGTTTTTATAGGTCGATATTGAAATTCATTGCCGTGATGCATTGAAGAAGGGGTGACACTTGTCAACTAAAATTCAGGACCGTTTATGAAAGGCCATTTAGTACGGCGTGCGGCTTCCATGTTTTATTTGTTCGTTCGTAGGTCTATGGGTACTAATTCTCATATAGTCTAGGACCAGTTGTATCACACTTATGGTACCACCTTGAAGCGGCTAGTTGACTCGCGACGAATTCTTTGTCACAATGGGTACATGTCCAATTGGGTTCGTTTTGGTGGGACTCTCTGAAATAAAACAAATAAATACAGGTAAATTCACGAAAGCTGGCACGAATGGATCGAGTAAGTGGCAGAAAGTATCTATGTGTGGATGTCTTAATGACAGTAGATACAGGTTGATTTCGGTGTTTCTTTCTATGCGATTTGGTTACGCGTTTTTTTGTTAATTACCATCACCCCTTTATTTACCGTTTTATAAAAGCAAACGAGACTATTATGCCAGAATAGCAGACAAACATGCGTCTGCTACAAGATAACCGAAAATGACTCCACTATTTATACGCAGTTCGTCAATAATTTGGGAATGGTAATGACTTGATTGGTGCGACAGAATAATCGCATAGAACTACCCATTTAGGACGACCGCATACACACAATGATTTATTTATTTTATTTATTTATTAAAAACAAAAGTTTACATGACATTACAGCAGAACGCCAATGCGTCATGAAACTAAAATTATACAATAAAAAAAAAATTGTATACAAAATAAAATATGTATAGAAATATATAAAAAAAAAAACACATTAATTAGATTTAGGCGACACAACTGCGTGGCTCCGTTGCGTCGTCTGAGCCGGCGTCGTAGGGTTCGGCAGGTTGCCCCGAAACCGTCGAAACACGACGATAGATTTCATTCATTCCATTCGTGTCAGCTTTATTGAATTTACCTGTACCTTAGGACGAATTAGCTGGAGTGGCCGAGTGGTTTAGGTGTCAGCCGCGAAAGCTGACGTCGGTTCAAATCCCACTTCCGGCTTTGGTAGACTACTATTTTTTCTATGATTTATGAGATCTAATATTAAAACGTAATTTATTTTTCATCACACCTGCTTTCTAAGCGCGCCATTACTTGCATGCAAAGCGGAAGTAATAGAAAAGTGAAATTCCCTAGGGAGTAATAGAAATGTCAGTACGTCATAGAATAATATTTTGTCATAAAACTTATATTTTTATCCGCAAGTGTGATGAAAAACATTAGAAGCATCAAGGGAGGTAAGTACGGGATTACTAACGAGAGTGTTAGAAGCCCGACGCCGTAGATACTACACAATGCACTATTATTTTATTTTCTTTATTGGAGAAATAAGTGACATACATAGCAGT
This sequence comes from Thaumatotibia leucotreta, assembly GCA_025490895.1. Taxonomy (NCBI): domain Eukaryota; kingdom Metazoa; phylum Arthropoda; class Insecta; order Lepidoptera; family Tortricidae; genus Thaumatotibia; species Thaumatotibia leucotreta. Next base: position 8,489 of record JALPQI010017673.1, on the reverse strand, counting down.
AATTGGGTCAAAATTCTTTTTGCTGTCTTGTCTCATACCACTCTGTCACGCTTTTAGTTGCTGTCTCGAGTCAGTATAATTATAAAAAACCGGTGCACTTGTATTTCTTTTTCACGCTAGATATTAATCCATACATCAAAAATTTGAAACACAACATCATCTCATACAAAAATCACAACTGCGTCGAGTGTTTCTATGCGATTTTTTCACGCGTTTTTAATGTTCATTACCATCACCACTTTATTATCCGTTGTATAAAAGCAAACGAGACTATGTATTATGCCAGAATAGCAGACAAACATTGCGTCTGCTACAAGGTAACCGAAAATGACTCCACTATTTATACGCAGTTCGTCAATAATTTGGGAATGGTAATGACTTGATTGGAGCGACAGAAAAATCGCATAGAACTACCCTGTCACGTTTTTTAGGGACACAAAATAAGACAACGAAAAGAATTTTAACCCAACGATGCATTATAAACGATTTTTTCGTAACGTAAAGAAAATCACGTGAATATATCCGCTGCGAAGCACCGGACACGTAGAGTGAGACGCCCTGCTACGAAGGGACTGAGATAGGAGCTAACCTGAAATGTGTCTTGAAAGCGTCAATGCCGTAGACGCCATAGTATCTGGCTTGACAAATACTGCACTCCAGTTTCAGCCAGTTGTTGTCCGTAGTTACCGCACTAGCTACCACGCTTAGCCTAAAAGTTTACTGAAGATTTTAGGGTTTGATTTAAAAAAAAAAATATTGTTAACGACTTAACCAAGTCAAAAATCACAATCGAAAATTGTGTTACGAAAGTTAGTCACATAAACTATGTGGTATATACATGTTTTTTTTTTAATTCCGTTAAATTTAACAGGATGCTTGGTACGTTAATTGGAGCTACCTGGTATATAGCTTTTAATCGAACTCGAAATAACATTTTTTTTTCGTTTTCATACATAAAAATGAAATGGTAAGTGTGAGAGAACCTTAAGAATAACACAAAAGTTAATTTCAGATGACTGACTGCAAATATCAAAATAAGTAATATTAGGATATAATAAAGGTTACAACACACTTGTTCAGTCATTAAACTTTTTTTCGTAATAACTCAGTAATAGTAACAGTTAAGACACTAGTTTCTGAGAGAAATTACTATTGAACCTAAATAAGCTTTCCTTAAATTTAACGGAAATAAAAAAAAACATCCTGTATATATTATACTCTGTCTAGAAAAGATATAGGTTATGAAGCTAACATTATGAATTTAAATTTAGTTTTATTAAAGACCTTTATTACCTGGTAATATTAAACCGTAGCATCGGAGAGATTTTCTCTTCCAACTGCAAATCATACTCATCCAATTCTCCGCCTACCTCCGTACACAAATGCCTCACATACGGAAACTTGCTCATATAGAACCTGAACATAGAAGGTATATTGACAACCCCCTGATTATAAGACTCCGGTAAAACATTGAAATCTTCACTTATAGTCTTAAATATTGTGTCGATATCATGTTGTTGTTCATATCCGTTTGCTCGCTGTATTTTCATGATTACCACCTTGAAATCACTCCGGAGCTGTTTAGATTGTGGCTTCGATGTGACCGTTTGCAGATGTGAATTAAGAGTTGGCTCCCGTTTCATATGTTGTAACTTCCTATTTATAAGTTTATGCTTGAAATTAGGTAGCATTTCTCTTTTATATTTAAAACATGCTAAATTAATTGTGATATTAACATAGGAATTCAACATGGATTGAAAACTTTGAGAGTGTAGAGATATCTTCGAAGGTACTGAAGCATCTACATTAAAAATCGACCCTCTGTGTAGAGGATGAGGTTTCCTGAAGATCAGACCATTTAACTGGTCTCTAGAGCAATTGATTTCTAAGACGACATCTCCAAGAGCAGATTTGCTGGTTTCTGGTATTTCATGGCTGCGTTTTAGTCTTTGTGCGGCCTCTTTAGCAAATGGTGCAGTGGCTTTCAGAATGGTGGCGAGGTATTCTTTTAGAGATGTGTATTCGATGTCTAGCATTCTTTCGACCTCTTCGTGGTCGTCCATGCAGCGAGTTTCGTGCATTACCTAAAAACAAAAGAGGATAGCCATTTGGGTGGATCATAAGATTGATAAACAAAGAAATACGATAGATTTTTTTTTATGTGACGAAGGTAGACAAATGAACTCTCAGCCCACCTGATGGAAAGCAGGAGCTGAGGCCCATGGACATAGTGATAAAAAATCGCCTATGCGCTGCCTACCCTGAGGACTTAGATGGATTGCCTCTATGCCAGTAATTACATCGGCTATCTTACCCCCAAACCGAAACGCAGCAGTGAAAACACTGCTATTTAGCGGCAGGTTAACGGGTAAGACGCTGGTAGCTCTAGCTACCCGGGCGGACCCTGCACGAGGTCCAAATATGGCTAACTATCCATAGCATAATAACGTCTCTGACACATATCGTAAAACACATTCGCAAATATATTTTTACGTTAACACTAATAATTATCTTATCAACAACTTTAACTAAGTACGTATGTGAATGTATCAGTCTGCCTGCGACCACGTCATGCCCGAAACGTCAGGATATAACTAAACGTAAGATTACGCGATTAAGATCCGTTTGTCTTTAAAATATGAGTGATAATCGTGAAAGTCTAAATCAAAGGTATGTGAACTAAGGTTTAAAGTTGGTAATAAAACCAAGATTGTATTCAAAAGTGTATGGTTATGGAATAAAGCAAGTTTTTAGTTTTGTTTACTTTTGGATTCTACTGATGAATGGAGAATATACAGGGTACTCGCGAGCGTTCCAAAAGATTTCAATGCTGAATTCCTGACCATATTTAGAGTCTTTAATATTTTATAAAAATTCCTGGATTCGGATTGGTTTCAGAGATAATGAACCTTTTTTTCTAAACAAGTTTTTCGACGTAACAATGCTATCACAGTGTGTTTTAATATTACCACACCTTTTGCCTGGCAATCAAAAAATAAGAATAGACTTGACGAAATAACCTGTACCTAAATATTATTAAAATAAATAATTTTAACAAATTGTTATGATAATTCTAATATGTATGATAAATTACTTACTTACTGGAAATGTTAAAAAGTGTTCAAAAAGTCTAAAAACAAGAAAAAAACATTTTTTTTGGTGGTTTTGATTTTGACATTAGGTCTCATAATAATTTTTGTTTATTTTGATATCTAGAATGCGTAGTTAAAATTTCACGCAATGTTCGAGAGCACCGTGTATTGTCACGGATAATAATTGTTGAATAATAATAAGATGATAAGATGACACCTCGCTCAAGTCATTAATAGGTGTCATTTGTATGGAAACACATCCTCGCACATCTCTGGTGGATACGCAGCCTAAAGGGCAAGAACAAACCTGATCAAATTCATCCCACTGCGGCCAATCCTTCAGAAACTTCTTCAGTACATTCATATATATCTCAACGCTGATGAAATGTAACTTAGCTTGATCAAGGTCGAATTCCTTCTTGAGTATACCAACTAGTTGGGTGTTCGTGAGTTTCGTGTTTTGTTTGCCGTTGTAGTTTATTAGGTGTTTCATCAGTTCTAGAAGGGGTTTCTCTGAAAATGGATTGGTGATCATCATTAGTCTATGTTAGTCCACTGCTGGACGTAGGCCTCTCCTATTAACTATGCGTATATGCATTAGGAGGTAAATGCCCATAATGGCCAAGCTGGGCAAGCGGATTGGTGATCGCAGTAATGTGTCCACTATAACGACACTGCTGCCCATCATCAATCTTGTAGAATGGTCAGTGACACTTCAATCCCTTAGTCGACTCTTATGACACCCGCAGGAGGAGTTGGGGTGGTGACAAATGTATTCTTACTGCCGTCACCACACGGCAAATTCTGACATTCAAGTGAAGTATTAAAAATTGATTTTAATGCAAAATGGATTGGTGATGCTGAAGATTTATTTTAATAGAAATAAGCTATTTAAATTGTAACATATGGTCTCCTAAGTAATTTCCAAGGACAAGTCATTTTGAAAATATAACCCTGTTCGTACAGCAGACTTCCCTGTTATATCTGTATTATATATATTGTTGCTAAGAGCCCTCAACATAAGCCTTAATTGAGATTACCATGGGACTAGGTCAATTAGAGTATGTTTCCTGATGCTTATCTCTAAGGAAATGGCTTCAACTGCGTAACGACAACACCTTTACGAATTGCTGATGCGGCAAGCACAAAAACAACAACATGCTAAGGTGTTTTGGCGTTCAAAGAGTAAAAATCACTAACAAACGAATCATTTTTATAAGATTGTTGTAAGTTGTATATTTATGGTAGATAACAAAAACATTAAAAGTTGATTACCTTCACGATCGTTTGAATTTACTGCTGTGTCCATCACCTCCGCATTATCGAAAGATTTCTCGCCCGTGGTAATCGAGCCTTCTTGCGCGCTCGTTCTACGCGAATTACCGGGTTTCGGCGCATCTTTGCTTGGCTCGCCATCTGAGACGGAAGCTAAGTCGCTAGAAGAATCATCTTCGACCACGATAAGCGACATTTTAAGTTATAATTGTTTTAAAATAAGATATTCGGCCGTTTATCTATCCAACGCAAAATAAAACAGCCAAGCCAAAAGCCAAGCAAAAACTTCAAAACTTGCGTTCTGTCACTTCTGTCAAAGTTTTTTTTTTAATCGTTATTCAGATACCGAATATTTGGCCGTTGGCCAGTAAATTCATTAATCGTTTTTACGCAATCGATGTTTTTAAATAAAACAAAAATAACCGCGAAGTTCGTAGCTCGTGAATTTCGAGCATCTGTTTCTGTCACTCTAATGATACCTTTGTTGGATTAACAGAGACAAATGCGAACTTCGAAATTTGAAAATTAATACTACCCATTTCGAAGAATGAGGGTTTTCGATAATTTTTCTGCCACCAGACGGCGCTTCGTACGCACCTGGTCTCGACAACTGTCAGATTCATACTATTCATAGGCACCTGGGCCTAAAATATTGAAATTCTATTTTATTTGGAAGAGAATTGATTTTGTAATGGATTACGACTATTACACGGTCATCGAACTGAAGACGGAGCTATAAAACAGGTGCGCAAAGTCACTGGTATTAAAAATAATTACTTTAACTTTGTTAATTTCATGAGAATTGACTTGGAACTATTTTATTTATTTATTTTAGGTAACAATATGCCTAAATTAATGGTTTTCAGAATAAATAAACCTATAAATATGTTGAAAATTAAATGCGCGTATTTATTTTGACAGTTCGTTAAACGGTCGGCTCAGTGCTGCCATCTCACCTCCCCATAGCGGCAGAAAAAGTATCGAAAACCCTCATTCCGTTGGTTAGTCGTATACCTCGAAATCATAAAATCCTTGTAGCTTTTCACATTTTCGCGTTTCGCCGCGATCTCAAAATTTCTTAACACTTTTTTTTTCTAGTAGAATTATTTCTGGTAGCCAATTACAATGGTGTATAAAATTCTTAGCATATTTACTTTCTTGCCTTTTTTCATTGTAATCGCTTTTCACCTAAATAGATATTTGCTTGTAACGCGTTATTACATATCGCGCAGAACCAAAGTAAAAGATATAGTTCTCCGGATCGCAGAAACTTAAGTGGCAGTGGGCGGCGTAGAACCGATGGCCGTTGGAGCGGAAAGGATCTCGAGCGGCGGCCACGTATCGGAAGGCGCAGCGTGGACTGGTGACCTGGTGAAGGTCGCAGGAGTCCGCTGGATGCGGGTCGCGCAGGACCGGTCATTGTGGCAATCTTTGGGGGGGCATATATTCAGCAGTGAACGTCTTTTGGCTGATATGATGATGATGATGATATCGCGATATTTCCTTCCTATTCGTCTGTAGTTTCGTTTGGTATATATATTATGTTTTTCGCGAAGATGGAACCTGAACCTGGATCCACTTATAGTCAGCGGGGCAATTTTAAATGAATCAAGTTCACACGGAGGGGACATTTCTGTATTATTGTATTAATTTGCTACTGTTGCAAACATCTATTGAAAATAAATGCGATAAACTAAATAGGCTTTTGATAAAACATGCTACATCAAAATTTGCTACTATTGTAAAAATCTATTCAAAATATATGCGAGTAACAAAATATACCACCGATATTTCATGCTACAAAAAAATACGCTATCGCGGCGAAACGCGAATAGGTGAAAAGCTACAAGAATTTTGTGATTTCGAGGTATACGACTAACAAACGCCTCATTCGCAGTCGGTTACAACCCTGAAGCCGCTCCCCACTCGTGAGTGAATCGCGGCACGAAGCTTCGAACGTGAGATTCCGCAGCGCGCTCGCGTAAGCACCACACTTCACGCCGCGTTTCGGTCATGAGTGTGGCGTGGCTTTAAAACATCGAAAGTCGAAAAACTACCACCATTCCGTGTCTTACCAATAAATGCGTTATATTTCTTGGAATTAATGTAAATCTATTCAACAGGCCCTGCGAGATGGCGGAGGTGTGCTGTCCGCAATCCTCCATAGTTCACGTGGAGCCACCGACCCATGTCACGGTTGACAGCGATGAAGACGACGAGTGACAAAAATCTTACAGACTGCGAGGCCCTACTCCGAACCACTAACCAAGTGTCGCCTCCCTGTCACACTAACGTACAAATTCATGAGTGCGAGAGAGAGGCAACACTTCGTTCGCAGTTTGTGTGCCTCTGATACCGCGAACACCGAAGTTCGCAAATTTCTGGGATTTTTCTCTGTTACTCTAATGACGCCTTCTTTGGAGTGACAGAGACAAATACCCGAAAATGTATGTTCGCGGTAGCAGTTAAGGCGCGAAATTTAACCTTTTTGACACTATATACTGATATACGCAACGCAGGTTCAACGCCAAAGACCGATATGTAAGTCACGGTCCACTAAGCAATATACAGTGTGTGGTCTTTAACACGGGAGAAAAATGAAATGAGTGACTCCTTAGACTATCAGCAATAATCCTGTAAAGGTCCCGGTGTTTCAAAGTGGTTAAGTTCGGAGATATTGTCATTCAAAGCTATGGACCTTTAGTACTGGATCTTGGCATCACGATGTCGTAGCTTGTCAGTCGCAAGACATCTTGATAGTATACCAGGTAGGAAGTCATAACAATAATTTTGTTTGCATTTTTACACTAATTTGATACGGTTTTAAAAAAAAATTGTACATTTTTCAATGATTCAAAAATGATAAGTTATTGATAACTTTTAATTCAAGTAAATGAACCCATAATAGTGAAAAATACATGAACAAAAAATTACAAAAAAAATTTTTATTTTTAAATTACAATATGTGGAAATGATTGTTGATCAGCTTATTAATGCACCGTTTAAATTTTCACCCCGGTTGTAGGCCACACACTGTAGACATACATGCGCAGTTTCAATCAATACATTTTTGACACGTCGATGTGGCGTCGAAAAGGTTAAAATCTATGGGGCAACATAAATAATAGGTAAGGTGCTTGCCTGTTGTTTATGTTATATATAGTTTGTTAATTTATTTATAATATTGTATAAGTTATTTTTGTGATTCTTTGAAATTGAAATCTTGGCTATAAAGCAGAGTTTTAATTCAGCGCCTATACAAAATAATAATGTCACCAAACCATTTAGTATTATCTTATCACTACATAGTATAAAATAAAGTCACTGTTACTGTCCCTATGTACCTTTGTACGCTTAAATCTTTAAAACTATCTACGCAACGGATTTTGATGAGATTTTTTTAAATAGGTAGAGTTATTCAAGAGGAGGTTTTTATGTAGGAATAGTACCCGTGCGAAGCCGGGGCGGGTCGCTAGTTGTAAATAAAAAAGAAGTGTCAGTACCGTCAGCATAAAATAAATAGTTTTCACAAAAAATAAGTTCGTTTAATTTTATTCAATCGAACTCGATAAAATGATGAACCATAGATAAATAAAAAAAAAAACAGTTTAAAAAATAGTTTTATTTTTTTTATTTTTGTTATTCGATTGCACGGCTACGTTCGATTCGGCCAGCCTACGCGGCGGTATGCTGCCAAGGTGACCTTGGCTGCGTTGGCAACCATCTCACGGGCTTGTGTATCATGTAGCTTCGTCGTCGGAGCAGCGGTAGCGGCGGCGGCGACTGCGCGAGCGGGATCTGTGAGGTTGTCTGTGAAAAAACGATCATAAAGGGTCTAGCAGGCTAACCTCCTCAAATTACACCAAACTCATTTACTCCTTGCACCTCAAATTACAACCAAATCCCATCCCTTGCGCAATCCTGCCTGGGCAAACTTCTGTACTCTGTTTGGTTTGGTGTTTAAAAAAAGGTAAACAATCTTGCAACATCTTTTTATTGAAAAATGCATATAAAAATCCAAACTAGGTACTTAATTAATCAAAAACAATGTAAATCACTGTATTTCCTTGTTATATTATGTATATTTGCTAAAACTTATTTTCTACTCGTAGTTTTCAATAA